>JAAGEH010002460.1:0-65816 GCA_011751065.1 Lasiurus cinereus | reverse complement strand
TGTGTGTCCCTCAGCCCAGCCTGTACCCTCTCCAATCTGGAACTCCTCAAGGGATGTCTAACTGCCAGTTTAGCCCCAATTCCACCGACATCCCTCTCACAATCCAGGACTGCTGGGCCCCAACCGCTTGCCTGCTTGCCTGCCTGATTGCCCCTAACTGCTTCTGCTGCCAGCCTGATCACCCCTAACCACTCTCCTGCAAGCCTGATCAACATTTAACTGCTCCCCTGCTGGTCTGATTGCCACTAACTGCCCTCCTCTGATGATCTGATAACCCCTAACTGCCCTCCACTTTCTGCCTGGTTGCCCCTAACAGTCCTCCCCTGAAGGCCTGGTTGCCCCCAAGTACCCTCTACTGCTGGCATGGTTACCCCTAATTGCCCTCCCTTGCCAGCTTGGTCACCCCAATTGCCCTCCTTTTCAGGCCTTATCCCTCCCAACTGCCCTTTCCTGCTGGCTTGATTGCCCACAACTGCCCTCCCTTGCTGCCATCTTGTATCCACATGGGGGTGGCCATCTTGTGTGTTGGAGTGATGGTCAATTTGCATGTTACCTCTTTATTATATAGAATTGGATTTATATAATATAGTACCATTTAAAATTTTAAAAATAGCACAAAATAATGTTTTTATTTTTACTTATTTTTTACTTTTTAAATGTTTATGGGTGTATTAAACTTATAGAGTACATAATAAGGAAGATATATGTGGACCATAGAACAGATATAATCTTTGGGGAGAAGGAGAATAGAATTTTAGGAAGGTATAGGATACAATTGTATCATGAACTTTTTATTTCTCAGTATTGTATGTGTGTTTTTAAAATATTTATTATTGAAAAGTAGTACATTTGTTCTCCCTTTTCTTCCCATTGATCTTTTTTAGCCCACCTCCTACCCCTATCCCAGGCCTTCACTACCTTATTGTCTGTGTCCATAGGTTATGCATACATGCATACAAGTTATTTGGCTAATCTCTTCTCTCCTACCCACCCACCCCCATCTTTCCTCTGAGATACAACAGTGTTTCCGCTTCTATGCCCCTGAATCTTTTTTTTTCCATCAGTTTATTTTGTTCATTATATTCCACATATGAGTAATACTGTGGAATACTTGTCTTCTCTGACTGGCTTAGTTCTCTAGCTATTGGATACATTTGTTTCATGAACTTTTCATTTTTAAGTATTTTTATGTTTTATAAAATATGTTTTATTTCCTAAAGATTATTGTACCTTTTCTCACAAAATATGTTGTTTTCCAGTTTTATTGAAAAATAACTGACATATATCACTGTAAAAGTTTAAGGCATGTAGCATGATGGTTTGATTTATATATATTGAGAAGTAATTATCACAATAGATTCAGTAATATCCATGTTCTCATATAGGTACAATAAATAGAGAAGGAAGAACAGATAAAGTGAAACTATTTTATTTTTATAAAGAAATCTTTTGGATCTACTCTCTTAACTTTCCTATACATCATACAATGAACAACGTTTGTTATAGTCACCATGTTGTATATTATATCCCCAGTATTCATTTATCTTATAACTGGATATTTGTACCTTTGGACCACTTTCCTCCAGTTCCCTCTTTATCAAGCCTGGTTTCTTTTTCAGTTTTTAATAAATATATATATATATATATATATATATATATATATATATATATTGAGATTTCATGTATAAGTGAGATCATATAAGACAGTATTTGTCTTTCTCCAACTTATTTTACTTTATGAATTATAAACTCTTCAATGCCCATCCGTGTTGTTTCCAATGATAGGGTTTCCTCATTTTTAATGGCTTAATAATATTACATATATATTATTCATCCATTTGTGGGAACTTGATTTGTTTGTTTTCTTACTTGACTATTATAAATAAAGCTGTGATGAACATGGGGTTGTAGATGCCTTTTTTAAATTTTGATTATCTTGGAATATATCAAAAATTGAATTGCTGGATCATAATTGTTTATATCTTTAATTTCTTTGAAGATCATCCATAATATATTGTTTTCCTTAGTGACTGCACTAATTTAAATTCCCACTAACACCACACCAGTGTTTCATTTTCTCCACATTCATGGCAGCATTTGTTATCTCTTATCTCCAAAGTATGTGTTTTAAAATTCTGAAGCCAATATGGCAAAATATAAACAACATATATATCTGTTTAGTATATATTTATATGAATGTCTGTAATTTTTTTTTTTACTCCTCAACCAAAGATATTTTTTCCATTTTTTTAAGAGATAAAGTGAATGGGAAGGAGGAGGGGAGGAGAGAGAGAAACATCAATGTGAAAAAGACACATCAATTGGTGGACTTCCACAATCGTCCCAACTGGGGCTGGGGATCAAGCTTGTGACCAAGGTATATGCCCTTGACTTGTCTGTTTTGGTGTATTTTAAATATTTTATGACCCAAATTCAACAGTGAAAAATATATGTATTTTATAGGAACAGTAAACTGACAGCTTCTCAGAATATAGAATTATATGTTAACCATATATAATAAAGAGGTGATATGCAAATTAACCCTCACACCCTCACAAGATGGCTGCCTGTGACCAGGCTGGCAGAGGGGTTAGTGAGGGATGACCAAATGACTGAACAAGCAGGCTGCATGGATTGAACAGGCCAGCAGGGGGATTAGTGAGGGATGACCAAATGACTGAACAATAGGCTCTGTGGAGTGATCAGACCAGCAGGGGGCCATGAGGGTGACCAGGCTGGCAGGTGAACAGTTGGGGGTGATCAGGCCAGCAAAGGGGCACTAAGAGGCAACAGGCTGGCAGGAAGGAAGTTGGGGGCAATTAGGCTGGTAGGGGGGCAGTGATGAGCAACTAGGTTGGTAGGGGACAGTTGGAGGCAACCAGGCCAGCAGGAGGGGCAGTAAGGGGTGACCAGGCCAGGAGTTAAGAGCAATCAGGCCAGTGGGGAGGGGTATATGTGGGCAACCTGGCTGGTAGAAGGAGCAGTTAGGGGTTATCAGGCTGGCAGGGGGAGAAGTTAGGGGTTACCAGGCAGGCAGGCCAGTGAGCAATTAAGAGCCAACAGTCCAGAATTATGAGAAGGATGTCTGACTGCCAGTTTAGGCCATTTCCCCAGGAACTGGGCCTAAACTGGCAGTCAGACATCCCCCAGGGTTCACAATTGGAGAGGGTACAGGCTGGGCTGAGGGGACCTCCCTATGCACTAATTTTGTGCACCAGGTCTCTAGTGTTAAAATAATCTTCCCTTACAACTTTGAAGTTATAATTCTGTAGTTTCTTTGATATTTTGTTCCCATTATATATTTTCTTATTATTTAAAGTATTACATAAGTCTCATTTTCCCCCCATTGACCTCTCCCTGGCTTCCCCCACCCCAGCACATGCCCTTACCTTTATCCCCCTATCTGTGCCCATTGATTATGCTCATGTGCATGCATACAAGTCCTTTATTTTCTCTTTATAAAAATTATTTGCAGGATATTATACATCCTGATTGTTTTGCTATGTCACTAGTATTTTCTATCTCTAATTCTTTACTTTTGCATCTTGATTTTTTTTCCTCAAACTATTCTTCAAATACTTTTATTAAGCTTTAAATACAACAGATAAATTTTAATTTTATTGTTGACTTATTTTTTGCCTTCATTCTTACTTCATAATTAAAATATCTTTTCAGATCACTCTGACAATATAGTTGTAATATAAATATTACACTTATTTTCTCTGTCAATTTTTGTTCATCTTTGACTTTTATTTAATGGTATTTCCTATAGGTCTTGTGCTTTTCTTCTTTTTTATAGATAAACATGAAGGATTTAATTAGCATTCATTGGGTTATTCAGGTACATGGAATTCTCCTGCTTTTGTGAACACGGATTCTTTTCCTGTCAGGTTTCTTTCTAAATGGGAGACTAAGAGGAAGTTCAATGCACTTGGAAATGTTTATAAATTGCAAATCTTACATTCAGGTAGTAGATCAGAAGTGTAGCTTTTAACTGAGAATTTCCAAATGCAGGAATAAAGAAGTTCTTATTCTGGGTTAAATAGCATTCATATTTAGAGGCTGTAGCTATTTCAGACATTCATTTTCCTTAGGGCAATTGCTTTCAATTTTTTTGGCTAAGAATCATAGTCAAAGTAGTTAATAAGAAAAGTTTTCATCTCTGAAACTTCTAGTCTAAGAAGTTTCTTGCTTCTCCCAGGGAAACCGTCTCCCACATGGTCAGAGTTTTGTCTGCTTTTTATCCATCCACTTATAAGATATTTGTTAAAATAACCCATCCCTCAGCATTTGTCTTGCTATTGTGACTTTGTCATTTCTTTTCATTGCTGTGCTATAATTGAACGGAATCTCCAGGGAAAGAGAGATATGCATGTGACCTGGTTACTGTTGAATAGGAAGCTGAGTTAAACTACCAGAGGCTTTCAGGATCCTTTTAATGTGCTATTTGTAGGGTGAGAAGTAGAGAAGTTACTATTTTATGTTTGTAGTATTTTATATTAAAAAGTCAGACTACTTAAAATAATTTTTTGTTTAATAAATAAATACACACTCATATATTTGTATAATTATTCTGAGACTGAGCCTGAAAATGTGGGTTAGAACATATATATACTTCAATTGTTTTTACTTTTTTCCTCCAGTCTTATTGAAAACTAAGTTAAAACTTAGTTTTTTAACTAGCTCTGTCAATTATTTTCTACACCTCAGATCTTTCTTGTGTCAAATAGGATTTATAATTTTTCCTTTTAGCTTTCCACTTACAATTGAGACTAGTCCACTGTCATCTTTCCCCAACCTGATGGAAATTTCCCTTGTGTGGGTCTGATATTTGGTGTTGATAAACATTACTCAGTGCATCAACAGACTTCATATAATGGAAAACTCTCCTCACATTATAAAGTCATTTCTGTAAATAAGAAATTCCTAAATGCAATATAGTATCCTAAGTTGGACTTGGAATAGAATATGAATATTAATGTATAATCCAATAATGTCATAACTGTAGCTGATGATAATCTATTAAATGCTGGTTTTCAGTTTTGACAAATATGTAAGATAGTAACATTAGGAGAACCTATGTGAGAAGTATATGGCATCTCTATACTATTGTTGCAACTTCTCTAAATCTAAAATTACTTCATCAACATAAAATTTTACACACACACACACACACACACACACACACAAACATTTCCTTTATTTTATTCCTTGAGCCTGGCCATTTTATCAGTATTGTCAACTCCTTCCACAAATATTTGTGAAGCATTTTTTATCCAGACAGGGTAGTAGATACTTGAGGATATGAAGAATAATATGTTTTAATTTACATTTTGAGATAGTTACATTTTTAAAAAGTCAAAAAGTCATTTATAATTTTTAATTTACATCTGCTAAATTGGTAAGTTTGCCTTTGCAGAATGGAATAAATGAAAAAATGAAATAAATGAAAACTAAGACTTACATCTTACCTTTGAAATCTTACGTTGCTGAGTAGTTTGTTGCTCATAGAGGATAAACACAAAAGGTGAAAATGATGCTGTATCTGTGAGGGTAAGGACAGTCTGTGAGTCTGCTTGTGTCCAGCACAGTGTATAGGTATAGAAGGTCTTTGAAGATGTTGAGTGAGAAATCAGTTCGTTTATTCAATAATTAAGTATCACATGCCTACCTTATGTTAGGCATAGTTTTCACATTTGAAGAAGATATTTGCAAAGATAAAAGTGGTCTATCCAGGGTTAATATTGAGGGCAAATGTGTAGCAAATGTGATGTGGAAAATTTCTGGGATCTAGAGTCAGCAAACTTAGTTTTTTAACTAGCTCTGTCAATTATTTTCTACACTTCAATCTTTCTTGTGTCACATGGGATTTATAATATTTCATTCAAAATGTTTAAATAAAACAATAATATCTTAAAGCATCTTGGAAATAAGAAAATGTTAAAATAGACATGCTAATATGTATAGATCCCAAATAAAATAAATACAAGTCATTTCCACTACACTGATTTTCTTCAACAATTTTGTTTTTCAGAAAATCATTCATAAATACCTTTAGAACATACTTTAAAATATTTTCAACAAACTTTCAAAGTTTTCTAATGCTATGTAGAATGAGTCCTAAAAGGTCCAATTTTGTTAATACTTAATTACTTCATTTCAAGGTAAAAAGCAACTTCTGCTATTTTAATTGCTATACATATTTATCATAGTTCTTTATGTCTTAGAGTATACTGTACATTTACATATAACACCAAAGTGTGGGCTTTGACAGTGCTCTTCTCATAAAGGATTTGGAAATGAAGTATTTAATAATCCTTCTAGCTCATAATATTCAATGTTGAAAATTTTCCACTCACTTCTTTTAGAGAAGAGGATATTCCTGGGAAGGTCTTTTCTAACTGACTCTGCTTTCTTTTCTTTGAACAACTCAGTTCACCCTTTGCAAGGCATGTTTCTTCTCTATGTAGTGATTTGGAGCCTGAAACACAATAAAGACAGACAGTACCAAATCATTCAACAACTACTTCTTGAAAACCTTCAATGTTCAAGGTCCCCCAATAAACAGTTATGCAATGTTTCATAATGTAATATAGCAAAAAAATCTCAATAAAAACTCAGAAAAATCCTAAATGTTAACAGATAGAGGTTAATAGCATTTCACAAAGGTGAATACTTCTTTGGCAATATCTCCTAAGTTTTACATAAAAAAAACAGTATTTAAAGTCAAAGCTCTTGAGGGGAAAATCCCTGTATTGGTTAATACCACAACTGACTCCTAAGATAGCTGCTGTGATAAAGCAGAGATAGTGAGACACAGATTTTTATCCTCAAGATGCCTGCAAGATAAGATTTGACCTAAACTATGGCCACATAGAGTAGAAATTAAAAGCTATAAAAATACAAATATAATAAAAAATATGAAGTGCAAACAAAAGAGGAAGGGAAAGTATCAGTGAAGTAAGGAGGGACTCAATGAAACAAGAAATAATTAATTTAGGCTTTTAAGATAAGAGAAATTGGGGGGAGCATTTTGTCCCATTTGTGTACACTTTTTAAATTAAAATGTTATTATGCATACAAAGACTATAAACATTTTATAGCTTAAAAATATCAGTATAACTAATACTCATTTATCTATTATAGTCAATATCCTTGAAATTTCCCCAGTATTCTTCCTCTATAAAATAATCTCATCCCCCACTTTCAGAGGTAACCAATATCCTGAATTTTAATTAAATTCTTTATTCTCTGACTTTTCTTATAGTTTGCCACAGATATATGTATCCTTAATCATATATTGCATAGTTTTGACTCTTGATTTTAAATAAATGAAATCACATTATACATGGTTTTCTTTGACTACTTTTCTTTTTTTATAATTTTTATTTTTTTTATTTTTAAATTTTTATTATTTACAGTATTATGGACATCCCCCTTTTTCTCCCCTTTGCCCCCCTTCACTAGCCCCTATCCCACCCTAAACTTTCACCACATTATTATTGTTTATGTCCATGGAATATGCGTATATGCATATATGTCCTTTAGTTACTCTCTTCCCTCCCCGCAACCCTCTCCTTTCTTAGATCTGTCAGTCTGTTCCAAGTATCCATGCCTCTCACCCATTTTGTTCATCAGTTTATTTTGTTCATTATATTTCACATAGAAGTGAGATCATTTGTCTTTCTCTGACTGGCTTATTTTTGCTTAGCACAATAATCTCTAGGTCCTGTGACTTATTTTCCACTCAAAGTTATGATGTTGTTGCTTTTTAATATGTTTTATTGATTTGTAACAGAGAGGAAGGAAGACGGATAGAGAGTTAGAAACATCAATGGGAGAGAAACATTGATCAGCTGCCTCTTGCACACCTCCTCCTGGGGATGTGCCGCAACCAAGGTACATACCCTTGACTAGAATCGGACTTTAGACCCTTCAGTCTACAGGTCGACGCTCTATCCACTGTGTCAAATCAGTTAGGGCAACATTATGATGTTGAAATTCATTAGTATTGATCTACACAGCAATAGTTAATTCATATGTATATTTGGATGTTTCTATTCATTTCTATTACAAAAAATACTGCTATGAACATGCTTATACGTGAGTGCTAGTTGCATACATGCAATACTTAAATGTGTTTAAAAACTTAATTTAGGTGTGAAAATGCTAAATCCTAAAAAATTCAATCACATCCAAAGTGTAACAACTAAACAAACTGTTTTCTAAAATGGGTATGCCAACTTATCCCACAGCAGTATGTGACAATGTCCATTACGTCATATTTTTTAAAACAGAAGTGATTTTATTTATTTACTAGAGGCCGGGTGCACAAAATTCATGCATAGGGGTGTGTACTTCAGCTCAGCCTGCTCCCTCTCCAATTTGGGACCCCTTCAGAGATGTTCTACTTGGATTGGGCCTAAACATGCAGTTGGACATCCCTCTCACAATCCAGGATTGCTGGCTCCCAAATGTCACCTGCCTGCCTTCCTAATTGCTCCTAATTGCTTCTACCAGACTGAACACCTCCTAACCACTCCCCTGCCAACCTGATTGATGCCTAAATGCTTGCTTGCCAGCCTCTTTGCCCCTAACTGCCCTACACTGTGGGCCTGGTCAGCCCTAACTGCCTTCCCCTGCAGGCCTGGTCCCACCATCTTGTGGTGGGTTAATTTGCATACTTGCTCTGATTGCTTGCTGGGCATGGCTGGTGGCCATGGTTGGTAGGTGTAGCAGAGATATGGTGAATTTGCATATTACTCTTTTATTGGATAGGATGTGGCCTAATCCCATAGCACAACACTTAATACATGGTGGGTAGTCTGTAACCGTAATTCATATAGATGAATGAATAAGGAGATCTTATGCTGAAGCAAATCCAGAGAAAAAGGATATAGATTATTTTAGGGATTGCTATAGAATACGCATACTTTTTATTTCAATGGGAGGAGACAGATGACCTTATTAATAAAGAATGCCTTCAGAGGCAAAATTACATTTTGCACCCAATATGATAAATTCTGAGTCAATTTCCAGCTTGTGCTCTGCCTCTTGCTATTATCATTCCTTCCTTTACTCCTGGCTTGGACAATACACTCTCTCTTTTATTTATTTTATCATTAGTACATAAGGGATTTATGTCTTTCTTTTTTAATATATTTTATTGATTTTTTTACAGAGAGGAAGGGAGAGGAATAGAAAGTCAGAAACATCAATGAGAGAGAGAGACATGGATCAGCTGCCTCCTGCATGCCCCACACTAAAGATGTGCCCACAACCAAGGTACATGCCCCCGATCAGAATCGAACCTGGGACCTTTCAGCACAGGCTGACGCTCTATCCACTGAGCCAAACCAGTTCCGGTGGAATTTATGTTTTGAAAGATGAATAATAAACTGTAGTAAAGGATATATATATATAAAATTATCAGACATAAAAAGTTAAGATCCATATGATTTCATTCATATGTGGGATAGAAAACTAAAAGCAACAAATGAAAAAACAAGAAAAACAAACAAAAACTCATAGACATAGACAAAAGTATAGTGGTTATCAAAGGGAAAAGGTTTGAGGGGAATAAAGGTTAAAAGAGGTCAAATGTATGGTGAAGAAAGGTGATTTTAGTTTGGGTGGTGAGAACACAATGCAATATGAAAGTAAGATGTCATAGAAATGTGCACTTCAAACCTGTATAATCTTATTTAAAATGGCACCCCAATAAATTTAATAAAAAATATCATCTGAATTTGTTCCATTATGAAATAACCACTGTAAGCATTGTATGGTTGTACCAAAATCTGTTTATTACTGAGATCATTTTGATCATTTGATGTTATTAATATCAATGTTGGAGGAAGTAGTTTTGGGGAGTGTATTTATTCACACAGAATGCATATGTAATAACACAACTTTTTAAATATATATTTTATTGATTTTTTTACAGAGAGGAAGGGAGAGAGATAGAGAGCTAGAAACACTGATGAAAGAGAAACATCAATCAGTTGCCTCCTGCACATCCTCCGCTGGGATGTGTCCACAAGCAAGGTGCATGCCCTTGACCAGAATCAAATCTGGGACCCTTCAGTCTGCAGGCCGATGCTCTATCCACTGAGCCAAACCAGTTTCAGCATAACACAACTTTTTTAGTTTTAAAATTAATCAGACATTCAAGGCAGCAGCATAGATTTTCAGAATATTAGTTCAAGGGAAGAATGTCAGAACATTTAAACAATTCCCTCATCTATACTATAAAAGGATAACATGCTAATTAGACTGGATATCTTCCAGACATCTTTCCAGAAGTCCTCCTGGATGTCTTTCCAGACAAAGCTACAGTGGCTGCAAGAGCTGAGGGCCTGCAGCTGTGGCAGCTGTGAAAACTGGTCCAGTGCTGCAGTCTCTTTTGCAGAGGCCATTGGAGAAGTCACTGCAGGAGAAGGCAGAAGGGAGAAGGCGGTGCTGGTGCCATAGGAGAAGGGAGATAGGAAAAGGTTGGCACCCCATTAGAAGGGAGACAGTGAGAAGGCTGGTACCCATGGGAGAAGGCCAGTGCAGTGGGAGAAAGGAGAAGGAGAAGGTGGCAGGTAGGCAGTTAAGGGGATCAGACTGGCAGGGGAGAACAGTTAGGCAGTTTTTTTGGATCAGGCCAGCAGGGGAGAGCAGTTAGAGGCATCAGATAGGTGAGCAGTTAGGAGGCAGTGGTTCCTGATTGCAAGAGGGATCTTGGATTGGAGAGGGTGCATGCTGGGCTGAGGGAATCCCCTCCCCATGCACAAATTTTGTGCATTGGGCCTTTAGTCTATATATATATGCCTAAACAACCAAACAACCAGTCAACCAGTCACGATGACATGCACTGACCACTGGGGGCAGATGCTTAACACAAAAGCCATCCCTAGTGGTCAGTGTGCTCCCACAGTGGGAGTGCTGCTCAGCTGATTGACCCATCCAGGCGGCCCACTAGCCTGGCAGCAGCCACTCACTCCCTCAGTAGTGCTATAGGTCCAATCTCCAGAGAATTGGCCAGACACTGATGAACTGGCGCTGCTGGCACAAACTTGACAGTACTGCCAATCTCCTGGAAGTTGATCTTGGGCCACTTCACCTCCCCTTTTAGATGCTCCACGAGGAAGAAATGATATAAAAGTGGCTGTCAGGTGGCTCCCAACAACTGGTGAAGATATCAGCGGGATGGATCCAGATCCCAGGCCAGCAAGGGCATCCCACTGCCTGCCAGGAGGACTGATCTCATCCTCCCCTTTCTCAACCTCCTCAAGATGTGGGTCAGATGCAGGGTTCATGGCTGGTGAGTGCAGCTGCAATGGCATACCCCTTTCCTGATCAGGACTGATTGAGTGCAAGATGTGGAGGGTGCAGTGTGGCCAAAATGAACAGGAGTGGCAGGCAGGAGTGTTAGACTGCTGGTTTCAACCCAATACCCACAGGCTATGCTCACAGACCCAACCTGTGCATGAATTTGTGCACTAGGCTTCTAGTTTTATGTAATAGGAAATAGAGCCAAGAATGATCCCCAATTCTGATATGGCCTTCCCTTGCTCTAAACCTGAGGTTATTCCTAATGAGTTAAAAGGTCCAAGTCCTTAGTTGAACATGCTTGAATTCCTTAGTATAGGGTTAGTTCCAGGGTACCAGATTCAGAGTCAATAAAAAAGTTTGCTACTCACCTTAGTTGGTTTTTCTCAGTGGATAGAGTATTGGCCTGTGGACTGAAGTGTCCAGGGTTTGATTTTAGTCAAGGGCACATATCTGGATTGTGAGCTTGATCCTCAGTGACAGGGGGTAAGGGGGGTGCAGAAGGTAGCTGATCAATGATTCTTTATCATATCATCATTGATGTTTCTATATCTCTCTCCCTCTTTGAAGTAAATTAATATATATATATATATATATTTTTTAAAGTTTGCTACTCACTATGTGCCAAGCTCTGTCAGAAACTTTTTTTTTTACTTTACCTAATGACAACTGTGATGTAGTTATTTATTGCTGCCACCAAATAACAACCTATTTTACAAATGAGGAAATAGGCTGAATATTCAGCTATTTTTTTCCAAAGTCTCAGAAAAAAAACACTACATGTTTGGTTAATTCTCTTCTAGGCAGTTATCAATCACATATCACATTCTATTTCATGGAACCAAGGGCAAGTGACAACCTGAGTTTCTACCTGGCAATATTGTTACCCATTAAGTTTGTCTTTTCTCTTCAGTTCTTCCTATATGGCTTTGAAATATATATATTTCAAAGGGTAGGGAGAGAAAGAGAGAGAAACATCAATGATGAGAGAGAATCATTGATCAGCAGCCTCCTGCTCATTCCCCACTGGGTATTGATCCAGCAACCAGGACACATACCCTTAACCAGAATCAAACCATGATCTCCTGGTTCATAGGTTGACACTCAACCATTGAGCCATGCGGTCTGGGCAGCTTTGATGTCTTACCTTCAGCTTGTGCCCATCCTAACATGTGGCTATGACACATGAGGCAAATAATGATAGGAGAAGAGATGAGTAGACTATGTGGGGTGTGGTTGGGGGAATGAAAGGTTAGATGACTGGGTACTGTCTTTCCTTGTATAATATTGTCTAGTTACAATCCAAGATGCTGTCCCTCTCTTGTTGCTGTGTACTCTTTGCTTGTAACTCAGAAGTGTTTATCATGACAAGCTGTGAGCAGATGGACTGGACAGAGAAGAGAAATTTGACCCAAGAAGATGTCACCTAAACAGCTGAGGATAGTATTTCACCAGATGTCCAAGCATTTAGCCTAACCAAGGGCTCTAGGAAGATCAGCAGCAATGTTTTTACTTGCATAAATATTAACTTTTCTGATGTATTAATGGTACTATTTGCCTATTTTAATGCATAGTGTGTATTTATAATTCCATTTGATTCATTTATCAATCTAGAAAGATAATCATGATAAATATTATTAGTCTTAGTTTATAGATGAGCCAATTAAAGCCCAACATGTTAAAAATCACATGAAAAGAGAGAAAGAGCTCAAACTACTAAAGGAGGTAGGAAGTTTGAAGACAAAATAATTACTTAGTCCAAAGGTCAACAGCTGAGAGAACTGAGGCTTAAAATCACAAGTGATTTCCTGAGGCTCCCCCAGTGTGTCCTGAATTCATATGGAACTTGAATCCAGGTCCCCATCTTGCAGCCTCAGAAACTTTTTTTACTTTAGTTTCTGCCTCTACACTGTCTCAACATGCCTGCTTCACTAACTGGCAAAGGAGTAATCCAGTGTTTTGGCTGAAGATGAAGGGGGAAAAGGGACTACCATGTTCTACCCAGTCATCCTGTACAGTGTGTCAAGCTTCAAAAGCCCTCCTGCTTCTTAATAAGTAAATGGGTTACCTAAAAAGATTGAAATCAAACATTCCTAGTAATTTTGAGGATTGCTTAATGTTCAGCGTTGTTTGTTTCCTTCTAAAAGTTCATCTCTTTGATTTAATCACCTAATCACCCTACCAATCTCTGGAGGGAATGAAAAGGGAAAAAAAATCTTATTTTAAATTATCCCTAAGGGAAAATAGAGAATTGAGAAAACTAGTGGGGAGTGAAGAAAAGAATAATGGATCAGTAGTCGAATAACTAGGATCTGAACTTCAGATATGTCTTCCCCTGTTACGTTGATTCTCTGAGTCTCAATTTCTTCTTATGTAAAATGAAAATTAATAATAGTTTTATCTGCTTCTTGGGACTATGCTAAAAATCTGCAGCTAATCACTGTGAGTGCTTTATGTAAATTTAAAATGGTGCTATGCTTGTGTAAAGTTATATTAAATATAATATTGATTTGGCACCTCTCCCTGGTATGATGAGAGAGTCAGGTGAGCTTAGCAGCTCATAGAACCGATTTCAGAGTTGTATTACCTGGGTTTGAATTAGAATTTTAGCACTTACTTCTGCGTGGCCCTGGACAATGTACTAAGTGCATCAGTGAAATGTGGGTAATAAAAGAATATTCCTCACTGGTTTGTTATGATGGTTAAATGGATTAATGTGAATAGCTTTCTTAGAGCAATGTCTTTTGCATACTAAATGCTGGACAAATGGTTATTAAATAAATCATTTTCAAAAAGATATTGATTACTTCATGGCAAACATATCTTCTGGACAATAGGAGTGTTCTTTTAAGGTTCCATTTTAGTTTTTTTCTTGTCTCAATTTGTAGCCACAGGCCTTTATTTATATAAACAATGTCTTACCTTCAGGGAGTTTGGGTAGATTCACACCCAGACTCCCTGGATAGCTATATCAGAGATGACCTTTATTGTGTTCCCTGGAGGGATCAGGGTGCTTTGTCTTCCCAAGCCCATGGTAACCAGATGTCCTTCTGAGGATCTGCAGAACGGGATCCATGCCACTGTGAACACGTCCTAAGGATCTGTAGAACAGGGTCCATGCTACTGTGAACACTACATAAGAGCAGGGGTATGATGTCCCTGGAAAGGCTGAATCTCCTTTAGTTTGAGACCCATGGCCCACCTATGGAGCAAGGGCAGACAACATTTGCTCCAGGGTGAAACCTTATTTTGGCATTCCTGATGGATTTGCTAATGCTTATATCTCTCTGATCTACTGGTGTCCTGAGATTGGCCTAGAAATTTAGTATGTTCTAATTCATTTTTAACTCTGGAATATTGATGTATTTCCAATACCATTTCCAATTTTAATATCTTTAAAGTGAAGCAAAGAAATTATAAAACACTTGCAAAGCACACTTATAAAAAAAAAAAGTGAGCCTCCAAGTTAAGGGGACCTGGTAGAAAGCAAAACATACTAGGGAGCCAGGCAGCAAAGTCAGTATCTTTACTTCTGCAGAAGGGTGCACAAGCACATGGTCTGGGAGCATACACACATCAATCAGGTGGTCTGCTCAGCTTTTTAATCTTGATACATGTGACCTGTCCCTTATTCTTGATTGGAGCTCAAGATCACAGTCTTTTATTATTGGCTAATTCAAAGGGAGGGATTGACCTATGCCATTTCAAGATGGTGGCCCCAAGGGAGCTACAAGTCATGTGGCCAACATGGCGGCTGTCTAAACTGTTCTTTGACAGAAAAGTTGACTTGTTTATTTTCATACACTGAATAAAGAAGTTAAAGAGTTTTGTGTTTTTTATATGTTATTGATTTTTTAAAAAATATATTTTATTGATTTCTTACAGAGAGGAAAAGAGAGGGACAGAGAGCCGGAAACATTGATGAGAGAGAAACATTGATCAGCCGCCTCCTGCATGCCCCTACTGGGGACGTACCCGCAACCAGAATACATGCCCTTGACCGGAATTGAACCCAGGAGCTTTCAGTCCACAGGCCGACGCTCTATCCACTGAGCCAAACCGGTTTCGACTGTTATTGAATTTTTTACAGAGAGAAAGGGAGAGGGATAGAGAGTTAAAAATATCAATGAGAGCCGAGACCAGTTTGGCTCAGTGGATAGACCGTCGGCCTGCGGACTGTAAGGTCCCGGGTTTGATTCCAGTCGGGGGCATGTACCTTGCTTGTGGGCACATCTCCAGTGTGGGGTGTGCAGGAGACGGCTGATCGATGTCTCTCTCTCATCGATGTTTCTGACTTTCTATCCCTCTCCCTTCCTCTCTGTGAAAAATCAATAAAATATATTTTAAAAAATATCAATGAGAGAGAAACATCAATCAGCTGCCTCCTGCATGCTCCCCACTAGGTATGCGCCTGCAACCAAGGTACATGCCCTCGATCTGAATTGAACCTGGGACCTTCCAGTCCACAGGCCAACACTCTATCCACAGAACCAAACTGGTGTTGGCCAGAAGTTAAAGAGTTTTATACTTTTCTCTTCCCACCCTCAACAACAATCTTTCACATTCTCACCTTAACACAATTAGTTTGACATTTTTTAATTACTTAATCCTTACCCAAGGATATATTTATTGATTTGAGAGAGAAACATCAATGTGAGAAATAAGTATCAATCAATTGCCTCCTGTATGCACCCCTACCAGGGATTGAATCCACAACCTAAGTATGTGCCCTGACTAGGAAATGAACCCACAAGCTTTTGGTGTATGGGATGACACTCCAACCAACTGAGCCACTGGCAGGGTGACAATTTTAAAAGCAACATTTTTTATGGGATTTTACAAATATCCTACTTAGCTATCAGAGGAAAACAAAACAAACCTTATTTGCATTTGAGTATTGTTAGGTACCTAATATGTTATTAAATTATATTAAAGAGAATAGAAAAACAGATCTGGGAGCAAACATCATTATCTTGATAGTTCTGTGGAGAGAGCTCTGCTGTGTTAGAAGAGCGGGTCTCAATGTGTGGTCCACAGAACAGCCTCATTCGAGGACATAAACTTGTTGGAAGTATAAATTATTGAGCCCTCCACAGACCTACTGAACCAGGTATTCTGAGGTGAGACTCAGAGTTCTTAATTAATTTGATTTTTTACATTTCTACAAGCTTATATTTTGCATTGTGTTGTTTAACATTATCTCTTTTTATTTCTGCCTTTTAAAACTTATTAAACTTATTGCTGTGAATTATGGGGAATTATCAGTCTCCCAGGTAGTTGTAATGCACACTAAGTCTGAGCACCACTTAGATGAGAGTGGTCCAGCAACCAGGAGACAGAATCTGCGGCACAGAAAGAAGTCTATTTCCAGTCTCCTGCTTTACTTTCAAATCCTCTTAATTTCATAGAGAGTTGGCTGCATCCCTTTCACTGGCTGACTTGGAAGGCCTACTCATAAGCATGTGTTTAGCACAATTCTCAGCACCTAATACATTCACAAAACTTTTGTTCTTTTTCTGAATATGGGATGCTTTTCCAGGCCTCCAGGGAAAAGGAAATACTTCTTGCCAGAGGTCAGTGTTTGAAGAAAGGCGGGTGGGGTAGCAGTTCTGAGCCTTTTGCTGCCCTTCACCGGGTTTTAACCCCACACATGAAGTGAAGGATCAGCCCCTTCCTTACTCTGATTTTCATAGTCTTTTCTCAGGTTAATAAAGCTTTGCTAGTCAGAGGTGGACATGCCCCTCTCCACCCATTCTAATGCCTTCAACAGGCTGACTAAGGAGCCTCTCATCTAACTCTATGAGCTATGATCTAGGTTAGTGTGAAAAGCTGTGCATTGAAGCCTTAAATCTGGTGTATTCTGCATGGTTTCCCTTGGATGTAGTTGTGGTGGCTTGATTTAAGGCCGTGGCTATCTGTATGCTTAGATATTTGAATCACTTGGGGAGGTTTTAGGGGAAATACCAATGCCCTCATCCATTAAATCAGAATCTCTGAAGATGGGGACCTGTGAAAGGTCTTTTTCAAAAAAGCTTCTCCAAGTCATTCTAATGTCTGGAGTGGACCAAAATAATTTGTGCAAGGAACATAAATCATCCCATCAGAGGCCTTGTATCACAGATTCATAGAAGAGTAAATTGAGACCCATTGAGGTTCCATTGCCTCTGGCTACCGGCATTGCAAAATCCCTCTGACTAAAATGCCATGTATCATATAATTTACAGAAGAGTCAATGATTAGTGTATTCACAACTCCCTGTATTAAAACATACACACAAATTGGCTGTGAAAAAGTGCTCTGTGAGCATCAAGACAGGAACAATTCATGATAACTGTAAAAGTCAAATCCAAAGGGAAGTAGTTGCAGGTAGAGAAGAATACATATTCAGTGGAACAAGGTTTTTAATGCATCCTGGACTTTAAATCTGAAATTTTTCTTAATGGCCACCCAAATGGAGTCCTTTTAACTGAGGGCTAATTACCAAGTACATTCAGTAATCCAATTTATTTCATTTTTTCTGAGAGTTATCTCGTAGCAAAACATTGCCCCTGATTTGACTAATATGTGATTATGTACAGAATTGAAACACAGTGTTCTGGCTCAGGAGGATTTCCTTAGAATGCTTCTTTGTCCCTTTTTCTAAATAAATATTCTGTTTCTCAAGACAACTCATCATTGAAGTAAATTATACCTTCTGCCTCTGTAATTAGGGCCTGGTTTTCCAAAAATCTAAAGTTATCTCCTTTTTCCACAAAAAAGTAAAATACACACATACACACACTCTAAAAGTGAAGGTGTGTGTGTGTGTGTTGGTGTGTTTTGTTTTGTTTTTCTTTCTCTCTCCCAAAAGAACAGTTGGCTCTGAACTTGGAATATTACATTGAAATTTTTCCAGAAGGCTATAAATCTTCTGAAGATAAGAGCTTGTTGCCAAAAGGAGGATTTTTCTTTTCTGAATGGGCTGAGGACAAGGTACACAAGAATGGTTATCCTCAGTTTAATTTGCTCAGTACACATGAAATAGCCTTATTCTCCTGATTAAAACCCTTTGATGACTTCCTACTGCCCCCAGGCATCTGTGACATTAAAGGCTTCTGCTTTGTTTTCTGTCTGCCACTACAGCCTGACCTTCTGGCACATTCCTTTCCCTCTGAAACTCCATTCCACTTACTGGAATTAGAAGTCTGTACATCACCTAGGCTTCATGTAAATTTCTATGCCTTTTGCCTAAATGACTTTCACCCACACATATGCCTGATTAACTGTTTTCTTTCCTATAAAATTCAATTCCATCACTACCACTCCCTGAAAGTATTCTCTGCCATTCCTAATTCTCTTTGAATTCTTATCTCATCTTTGACTACAAAAATAAATAAATAAATAAATAAATTAATTAATTAATTAATTAATTTTATTTGATGTGGGAGCCTCTTCATGCTTTCATAACTATACTGCTATTATTATTAACACACTGTGAGAAATAATATATTCTGTGTCTAACATTCCCTTCATATAGCAATTTGTTGGACACCAAACAGAATCTTTAGACTTATGGAGATTAATGCTGCAGAGACATAAAGCACAAATTTCCCAAGTATGTCACTAACAGTGATGCTGAATTAGATACCTCTTATTTCCACTCCTTGGTTCTCATATTTTGTATTATACCTACTGAAGACAGTACCATGTAATGGTAATTTATTTAGGTCTACTACTTCCTGAAGGATGCCAACCCAACTTTAAAGATATCATCTCTAAGTTGATGTATCAGCCATGTCTTCAAAACACTGTTTCATTATCCCATCATACCATCAGTGTTTGGGTCATCAATATGTCATAGGAGCATTGACCATGTGCCCATTGCTGCACTTTATTTGCCACAAATATATATCATTGGGTCCTTAATAATTTTATGCAATGAGGGATCCTGTATCAGTGTGTTAGATGCTCTGTAAGCCTTTAGTGATGTTGGTGGAAAACAAACACACAACATATACTTGTACATATGTCCATTCCAACCAATATGAAATTGACTTTTCCAAATGAATCACCACTAACTGATCACTTGGCCTCCTGAGAGATGCAGTTATATTTAGAGTTCAGCTTTAATTGATCTTGGTGCAGAAGAGACATATTAGTGGAAGAACATATTGTCTATCTAGTGGTTTCAAGCCTATTTCCATTATTTTTTGTTTTATTGTTTTCTGAGAATGCATTGTGCAACTGGGCAGAGTAAAGAGGGTCAATGAATGACCCTGATGACATCAACTGGCCAGGTGATTTTTTTTCATGTATAAGGCACTATTTTTTTTCCCTAAAAATCATTAGACTAAAAATCCAGGGATATTTTATATATGGAAATCAATCGAAGAGAGAGCCAAGTGGGTGCCCATACCTGGTCCAACAGGCTTCCTCCAATCATAAGCCTTATTGTTACTGACCTCTCCTGATGCTATAATTGGAGTTGGAGGTAGAGGGTGCACAGATGCAACAGGAACCAGAGCATTCTGAGCCAAGAAAGATGTCAAAAAATAAAAAGATAAATACCAGTAAGTGGTAGTTTTACTCTGCAATGTTCAAACTGAATGTAATCAGCTATGCAAAAGAGCATGGAAATAGAGCTGCAGAGAGACAATTTGGACCTTTTCCCAATGAGGGTATGATCAAACAATGGAGAAAACAGAAAAACAACTCCTTAAGATTAAAAAAAAAAAAAGGCCTTAAGAGGAAAATCAGCAAAATATTTAAAATATTGATTTCTTAATTTTTGGGTTGGAAAAGTAGGGGGCATCTTCTACATGGGGGAATCTTATACAAGGAGAAATATAGTACTTGGTTGTTACTGACTGTTCTATAATAGGTGCTCTCTGGTGGGCATTAATATGCAATGTGAAGTCCTTTCCCATAGGCCTAGGCACAGCTTCTTCCTCAGATACTCCTTTTATCTTCAACTAGAGGCCAGTGCACAGATTTGTGCACGAGTGGGGGATGTGGCCTGTGGAGATCAGCCTGCTGTGGGATTGCACTCTCAGTCAACTGAGTTGCTGGCTTGGGTTAGGCCCATATGAGAGACAACTGATCAATGTTCCTTTCTCATGTAGATATTTCTCTTTCTCTCTCTCCCTCCTTTCTCTCTCTAGAGAATACTCATGTTTGAAGAGAAAAAAGACATACATATATTAGAAATTAAAGAAGAAATTTAATGGAAAGCACAAAATATTTTGACCTAAGCAAATAAATATTTTATAAAGCAAAACTTGTGGGATGCAGCTAAAGCAGTATTTATAAAGAAATTTTTATCCTTACAATGCTTATATTAGAAAGGAAGAAAAACTAAAATTAATGAAATAAATGTATGCTTTCCAGTTATTGTACCAGATAAATCCAAATGCTAAGTAACTTAATAAAATTCAACCCTCAGTTAAGTGAGAGTGCAGTGCAAATAGCTCTTATATGGTGGAAAACAATATGGCATTTAGCTAACTAGGATTCCCTCATCATGTAGTTCTCCTGTAGGTCCTCAGAATCTTCTGCATTTGGTAAATAGTATAGGGGAGGAAAGAAATGAAGGATAACATGTAAGTATTTGATGGTCAAGTGCTGGAAGTATTAGCATTTCTCCCAAATTCCATCGATAAAGGTTTAGTCATAAATCCACCTGCAATTTCAAAAAGAAGCTTGAAAATGTCTAAGATGTGGCCAGAGGAATTATAAATATCCAAACTTCTATTCAATATTTTACAAGTGTAGTTAGTGAAGTAAACAACCAGGGATAGAAATAAAAGGTAAAAGGATAGGAAAGAAACAAGAGATTGCATTATTGTCTACATTGCAAATTCAAAAATATTATATTGATAAATAATGAAAATAAGTAAGAAAATTTAATAATGTTATAGATACAAACTAAGTATACAGAAATAAATTAAACACTACCTATCAGAATTAAGTAGTTAGGTATTAAACATGCCATTCATAATACTACAAAATAATATGATGTATCTAGAAATAAAGCTAGCAAAAGATATACAAAATATAGAAAATGCTAAAATGTTTTGAGTGACAGAAAAAAACATGAAGTGAAAAGAATGCTTTATATTCTTAAATTATAGGAATCAATATTATAGAGACGTAAATTCTCTAAAATTGATCTGATGTTTCAATGCAATACAAACAAAATCACAAGTTTGTGTGTTTATAATTTAAAAATCAGCTTCTAAAATTTATAAATAAGTGAAATAGATGAGAATACTTAAGACTGTCTTGGGGAAAAAATAAAGTGGAAGAACATATCTGACCAAATATTAAGACTCATCATAAAGTTATAGTAATTAAAACAGAATGAAATTGGCACCTGGTTAGACAAATAGACCAAAAAAAAAAAAATCTTGATGTTTTAAAAAGTCTCCACAAAAGTAGGAAGAGATTGATTATTCATTAGTCATGGTCACAAGTCATTGTCTGAACCAGTTTTAAGCTTGTTAAATAATGAACAATAAATTGTTTTAGTGAAAACACTTTTGTAAACCAAAAAATCAGTATTTCTCCTCTCTTCTGAAAATCAGCCAATCTGTGACAGACCGACACCAATGAATCCACTTCTCACTGTGAATCAGTAACAGTTTTATCTAAATTAACCACAAATCTAGATTATGCCAGTTCCATTAGATTATGCATTAAAATGCATGATTCCCTAGAAACTTAAATAAGATCAGCTGTCTTTCTCTTCAGAGACTGTACTTGGTGTGCAGATCTCTCCTTTACTCTGATAAACAATAAGTACAGCTTTGTATTTTTATTTTATATTGAGTGATCATCTCATTATCCTTTGAATAAATATGTGATGAATTTAGAAATAGGTTGCCATAGAAGTGGACACTTGATTTATTATTGTGATGGAAACACAGGTGAGTGAGGAATGAATTTGCTGAGGCAAAAGGCTGACTTTTATCATACAGCATGCACAAATAAATTTCATGTGAATTAAAATCTTACTTGTAAAAGTCAAAGTTTTAAAGTTTTTCTAAGGTAATGTAGAACATCTTCATCATCTATAAGTAGTACCATAACAAAAGTGATGCATTTGATGGTATTAATATTTTAAACTTAAGTCATTAAAATACTATAAAGAAACAAAAGGAAGTTACTGATGTTGAAAGAAGGTATTGGTTCCACAGTATCTGGAACTAGTACCTAGAATATATAAAGCACTCGAACAAATAAACTTTAAAAATCTGGCAACACAATAAAGAAATGAGCAAAATATTTGTACTTGTAAATCTCAGCAGAACATAGCCAAGGCACCTAACAAACATATTAAAAGGTCTTCAATTAGCAATCATAAAAAATGCAAATTAAAAACACAATGAGATTAAGTTCTCAATTGTTTAGCAAAAATTAAAAAGTTGGCCGAAACCAGTTTGGCTCAGTGGATAGAGCGTTGGCCTGCGGACTGAAAGGTCCCAGGTTCGATTCTGGTCAAGGGCATGTACTTCGGTTGTGGGCACATCCCCAATAGAGGGTGTGCAGGAGGCAGCTGATTGATGTTTCTCTCTCATCAATGATTCTAACTTCTATCACTCTCCCTTCCTCTCCGTAAAAAAATCAATAAAATATATTTAAAAATAATAAAAAGTTGGATAACACCAGAATTTATTATCATGAGTAATCTCTTACACTTTTGCTGGGAATATAAATTCTAAAAAATATATTTGGCATTATATGATAAATTTGAAAAATTTCTCTGATAGAGAAATTTTTATTTTTTTAAATATTTTACTGAATTTTTACAGAGAGAAAGGGAGAAGGATAGAGAGTTAGAAACATCGATGAGAGAGAAACATCAATCAGCTGCTTCCTGCACACCCCCTATTGGGGATGTACTCACAACCAAGGTACATGCCCTTGACCGGAATCAAACCTGGGACCCTTCAGTCCACAGGCCAATGCTCTATCCAGTGAGCCAAACTGGTTAGAGCCAGAAATTTTTCTTTAGGTGTATAACCTAGATAATATCTTGGAGGTAGATACCAAGATATCAGTATAAGGATGTGGATGCCATAATATTTTTTCTTTGTCCCAGAAAAAACAACAACAACCAAATGCCAGTATCATGTATAAATATTGACATATTTATGCAATGCAATAGTATGCAACAAAAAGAAAAAAATGAAAGCTTTGCACAGCAAATCGATAGAAGTCACATGGAAATCTACAAAGAAGCTAGACAAAAAATATTACATAGAGTATGATTCCATTTATATACAGTTCAAAACCAGGCAAAGCTAAACCATATTCTTTAGGAATGAATATTTAGGAGGTGAACCTGTTTTTAAAAAGACAGGAAAAGGTTTGACAAAATTTTGAAAAGTAATTGTCTCTAGAGCATTGGTTCTCAACCTTTCAATTCCGCGACCCTTTAATACAGTTCCTCATGTTGTGGTAACCCCCAACCATAAAATTATTTTTGCTGCTACTTCATAACTATAATTTTACTACTGTTATGAATTGTAATGTAAATATCTGTGTTTTCCAGTGGTCTTATGCTCTACAGCAGCAGTTCTCAACCTGAACCCACAGTTTGAGAACCGCTAGCAGGGTCGCCTAAGACCATTGGAAAACACAGATATTTACAGTACAATTCTTAACAGTAAAGTCTAAGACCATTAGAAAACACAGATATTTACATTACAATTCATTAATAGCAGCCAAATTACAGTTATGAAGTAGCAACGAAAATAATTTTATGGTTGGGGGTCACCACAACACGAGGAACTGTATTAAAGGTTCCATGGCATTAGAAAGGTTGAGAACCACTGCTCAGAGGGACAGGGGAGAGTTGTGGTTATAAAGAGTTCCTTGTGTGGGATACTGTCAATGTTTTATTACTTAATGTAAGTGATAATTTATATTGTACTTACAATTTTTATACTGTCTTCTGTGTGTATATTTAAAAAAAAAGAAAACTAAATGAAATAAGTGTTTGGAGATTCATGTCATTGTAGTGGGACCCAGAGAGAATACATAGTGACATGACTCAGGCTATAGTATCAACTGAGTCAATTTGGATAAAAGTAATCAAAAGAACTTGAATCAAATTGCTTTAAACAATAAGGAAATACATTCTCCAATGTAGTAGCAGTTGAGTGGCTTGGCTATAGCTAGAGTTAGGAGTGTGTCTTTTTCTCTGGTTTTGTTCTTTTATTTTTCCATGTATGGTTTTTGTCATCCCCAGGGTTGTAGCAGGATAGTTAAAATGGCTTCTCTTCCTTTTTGATTTATGAAGATCTAGGAAGCCTTCTCCCATACTAATCCTCACATTGCCTTGGTTAGTTTGGCATCACATGCATATTTGTAAAGCAATCTTTATTAAATAGGAATAGAATTAAATTAATTTTCTTTGATGGAAAGAGTCTTGTGAATAAGGTGCCATAATCACTGCCAAGAGCTGAGAAGAGTGAGATTTTACTTGCAAGATAACACTTTTTTTTTTTTTTGCCTGTTGCAGTGTATGGCTATTGGTAGAAAACACAAGGCTACTAGTAGGTCAACAACAAAAAGAAGCAGCCTGAGGGTGAGCAAGTTTGCACTAGTTCCCTGAGGCCTGATTCCCAAAGGACAGCAAAAATAGTGCCAAGTGACATCTGCACACACTCAGATAATTACAGGAAAAAACCCTGAATTTAGGAAATCTAGATATTTGATAATAGCCATAAGCCTATCTTTTTGTTGAAAAAGAGACACTATCACAGTCTTCCAGGGCTCTTCGCCACATGAACATTCTGGAATAAAAGGTAATTAGTGTCTCAGCTCAGAGGAAGTACAGAAATGTGGGAGACCCATGGTAATTGTCTCTTAACAACCACTGCAACTTTTCTATCTTGAAATTATCTCTGAATAAATAGAGCAAGTGAGGGCAGGTTGGAAATGCGTCATTTGGTTCAGAGGCAGGCTCTTTTTCCTAAACGTAGTCAAGATATCCATCTTCCAAGGGCAAAAGCTTAAAGGAAGCAGGAGGCAATCTACAGCAATCGGAATTCAGAAGCCTGGATATTTCTAAAACATATATTTACAGATTTAAAGTTAAAATATTTTTTAATGTTATGCCTTTTTTTCCCTCTGAGAGATCACTTGCCCTGAGAGAGTATACTTCTAGAGCATAAACTAATTCTAGAAACCTAGAATTGTCTAGTAAATTAGTTGATATGTACACACTCACAGTAAAAATATCAAAACACAAAAAAATCATTTAAAAAATCACCATCCTGAATCTTTCTGAACTCATAAAATATCTATATGACTAATTGTTACTGCTAATTTTTAGTTAGCAGAACTATATAAAAGTTTAATATGACACACATCTTAGTAGGTTTTTTTTTAATGGACTGTCTATGTTATTCATATAGTGAGTACTGTATATGGAACTAAGTCATCTCTAAAACCAATTGAGTTCTGAACTGAATGGCTGTTACCTATTGTAACTTCCCATTTCCAATATTTACCGCCCTTTCCATTTTATCTATAAAAATACACCCTCCCATCTAACATGCGCGACTCTCTTTAAAGATTGCAAAAAGAACTGTTTTTAATTTCTCAATCCTCCTATGAGGTAGACAACATGGTCACCACTCAAAAAAAAAATGTTGCCAGTGGGACTAAGTTGCCATTTATTAGATCAAACATGTACTTAGTAAGTTACAGAGGTAGTACTCAGCTTAGAGATTCTGAATCTGAATCCTTGATTTTGACATCCTCCTATGTGATTTTTTTTCCCAAGAATTCTCAAATTTCCTCTTGCAACCCAGAAAAACAATCATCAAGGAAAGTCCACTCTTTGGTTGCTGTGTACATGGGTGATGTCCCAGAGCAGGGTTCTGCATGAGAATATAGTTGACTTCAGTAATGACCCATTAACTACAAAACTAAGTGAAAATATTTTTTCTCTATAATTTATTCAATTTCATGAGGTCTTTTATAAGCTTCTCACAGTTAACCTCTCTCCTAAAGGACAAAGTAAATGCAAATGCAATGCAATGAGTAAATCTTCATCTTTTATCTTCTGTGATAGACCTTCTTTAATTAAAAGTTATCTCTGTGAAGTCTGTCTTTGTTCCTGTAAGAGGATGGTTGTGTGTGTGCAGAAGCACACACATGCACACAAACATATATTATGAGGAAAAGAGGAACATGTTTATTTGACGCATAATTGAGAGAGTAATTAGTGATCATTATGAGTTATTATTATTAAACAGATGTAATTCTTAAAGCAGGAATCATCATCTCATCCATTTCTATAGCAGCAACTATAAGCATATATCTTAGCATTTGGTTGGTTTCAAATAATGGTCGTTAAATAGCCATGCACATGAATTTTCCAGTCCAAGTTCCTCATTTTATAGATGAGAAAAATGAGGCCCAGAAAGATGACAATTCTATTGTTACAACTAGTTAGTAGCAAAGCCATGTACAGAACTTAAGTTTTGACTTTAACAGTGTACTTTCTAATAGTCAAAGGCTCTTTATACCATTTTCAAATTATATAAGAAATGCTTCTCTAAAACACCATCTCCTAAGAGAGTGAGGTTTGTGGTATAGAGTTATATTAAACTAGAGGCCCAGTGCACAAAATTTGTGCACTGGGGGTTGACCCACAGCCTGGCCTGTGCCCTCTCATAGTCCAAGACCCCTCAGCAGACATCCCTCTCACAATCTGGGATCTCTCACTTCTTACCACCCACCTGATTTGAATAAAAATATTTCACCATGTTGATGAAGAATTAAAAATTTCAATTTTGAAATATGACATTGCATTTCAAAAGAACATTTCATTGCAGATGGTATAGCTGGATGTACAGTCTATGCTTACATTTCCTCTGAATGTCAAGACAACATATGAGAAATAGATAAGAAAGCAGATAATAACTAGGAGTGAAAAAGAAAGAAATCACAATAGGAGATATATCAGGTCAATTATTATTCACCTCAATCACTGAATTCACTTTTTAAAATAGCCTTCAAAATCCTCCCGTTTCCGTGTTCTATATGTTCTTATTGAGGTTTTGTATTGATTTAAGATTCCAAGGCAGAAAACAGATTTTGCTGAAAAAAATTGAATGAAAAAATCTTTTAGAACATATCAGAATTATTAAAAGGTTAAATATAAACCTCTAGGTTGAGATTCCAGTATCTATTCTCAAGTCTATACTGCAGAACCAGGCTGTCAATGGAGTCACTTACCCTGCCATGATTAGAAAGGTGATTGTCATATCAAGAGGCATCCTCTATTACACATATGAATATAGAACTGCCTCAGTCTGATCTGCTAAATACAGTTACTGGTTCTGGAATAGTATTACTATCTTCCAATCAGGAAATTCCATGTGTAAATTCAGGAAGTGGTCATGATAGCTTTAGTGCCCAACATCATGCTGCCTTTTCTAATATCAAAAAGCCATTTCTCCTAAACCAGCAAGACTCAGGGAGTTTGTTTCCAGAACATGCCACTTTGCAATAATCCAAATTAATAAACTATATGCCCTTTATCCCCTTATCTCAGTTCAAATTTCATGTTTCATGTAATTTCATCTGCTGTGGAACTTGAATCTAACTTGGATCACTAGATGAAAATAAGTTGGAGACATCTTGTTTTGATTTTCTTCTCTCCACAGGAAAGGGAAGCCACACTGAAGACAACTGGAATACATATTCTGAGCCAAACCTTCATACCTGCATTAGATGTCAATCATACTCCTCCATGTTCATCTTTGAAAATTTCAAATATTTTTGTATATATTGTACAGATAATTATATATTTGATTATCTTTGAGAAAACTTTCAATGTATAGAACATTCCTACTGCAAACTATTGCTTAATAAACATCTATTCAATAAAAAAAAAGGGAGATGCATTAAAACGACTGAAAAAACCTTGTATTTCTGTAGTTTTATACTTTGTGCATAATGGTCACAAAGTATAAAAGTTCCTTGATCTCCTCAAACAGCCTGTAGAGTAGGCAAGACAGCTATTAAAAAGCCCTCATTTAAAGGGGAATAAGTTGCAATTTAGAAAAATATAAGCAGTAGCCTTACCTTAAGCCCTTACTAATAGCAGGTGGTTCTCTAACTTAGCATCAGACATTGCATCTAGTTCTACCACTAATTACTTGTATGACTTTGGGTAAGTTATTTCTCAGTCCAGACTTAGTTTCCTTTCTTTATCTTTTGGGAGAGGCCCAGTTGAGAAGATTAAGAGAAGTGCCTGAAATGTATAGGGTACGCTTAATAAATGCTAGATATTTGTCTTCTAGTTTATGTTCTAAGTAGTATGTTAGGTTATACTGTTATTAACAATGTTTGCAAGAATCCTTTACTTTCACTAGAAGAATAATGCCATTCTTTTTCAAATGGCAATATTATTTGGGATGGATTTCTCAAAAGTACCATCTGTTAAAACAATTGTTTTTAATGAAAATAAATGCAGTGTGGGGTGGAAATTGTGAGAGAGAGAGAGAGGAGAGGGTAACTGGTGGTTGGTGATCTGGATAATCAGATAAAATAAGACTACACATTTGAATAAGAATAGCTGAAATTAGTTGCAAAGTTAAGGCAAGTCCATCAAGAAGAAAAATGAAGTTTGTTACAGTGGCAATAGATTTATTTATTTTTCATAATGTTCTACATCTGAGCTCCATCAGCAAATAAGCAAAGTAGACACGGGATTTGTCAACCTGTCATTCATACTGCTAGGCTGATCATAGTGAACAACTTAAACATCATAAAAAAAAATAATGTCATGGATGCCTCCTTTTCCTACCTCCTGATTCTAGGGTAAAAGTCATTCCTTTAGACACATCCTGGTTCTCTCATTTGCCAGATATAACACTAACTGAGCTTATAAATATTTCTGAAAACTTTTCTTCATCTGTAAAATAGGGAGAAATACTTAACTTAGAAGCTTAATTTGAAAAATATATGCAAAAAGATATGCAAAAGTTCCCTGGTATATAATGGATTTTCCAAAAATATTTCCTAAAAGTTGTGTTGCTGTCCATCTTCAAATATCATAGCAAATGCCAGATCTTTGGAAATCATAGATCTTATTAACTATTTATATAAATACTAGAGGCCCTGGGCATGAAATTTGTGCACTCAAGAGGTGGTCCCTAAGCCAGGATTGCAAGAGGGCACAGGCCAGGCCAAGATACCCCACTGATGCACAATCAGGGCTGCAGAGGGACATGGAAGGTTGGCCAGCCAGGGAGAGGCTATGGAAGGGCTCCAGGGCATGTCTGGCCCATCTCACTCTGTCTCAATTGGCCAGACCCCAGCATCAAGCTAACCTACCAGTAGGAGATTCTGCCCCCTGGTGGTCAGTGCACTTCATAGGGAGTGGTTGAGTGGCCTTAGCATATCATTAGCATATTATGCTTTGATTGGTTGAATGGCTGACCAGATGATTAGACACTTAGCATATGATGTTTTTATTATATAAAATGAAAAATGTATTTATAGTCTTTCAATTTCTATCAGACATTAATAAAAGTATATATTTAAAATTAAATAACTCAGAAACATTATAACAAACAATAGGATATTATATTAATGCATATATTTTATTATAGATAATATTAATAAATACTGTATAATAATGTATTTTAACTAGAGGCCTGGTGCACAAAATTTGTGCATAGAGGACAGGGGGGATATCCTTCAGCCCAGCTGGCTCTCTCTCCAATCTGGGACCCCCTGAGGGATGTCCAACTGCTCATTTAGACCTGATTCTACTTGGATCGGGCCTAAACAGGCAGTCGGACATTCATCTCACAATACAGGACTGCTGGTTCCCAACTGCTCACCTGCCTGCTTTCCTGATTGCCCCTAACTGCTTCTGACTGCCAGCCCTATCACCTCCTAACCATTCCCCTGCCAGCCTGATTAATGCCTAACTGCTCCTCTGCCAGCCTGTTTGCCCCTAACTGCCTACACTGTGGGCCTGGGTTCCCCCCAAATGCCCTTCTCTGCAGGCCTGGTCACCCCCAACTTTCCTCCTATGCAGGCCTGGTCCCTCCCAACTGCCTTCTTCTGCTGGCCTGATCACCCACAACTGCCCTCCCTTGCAGGCTTCTTCCCTGCCAACTGCCCTTCCCTGCTGGCCATCTTGTGGTGGCAGGATCTTTTGACCACATGGGGGCAGTCATTTTGTGTATTGTGCTGATGGTCAATCTGCATATTACTCTTTTATTAAATAGGAGAGAGGTCTGGTGCACAGGTGAGGGCCAGCTGGTTTGCCCTGAAGGGTGTCCTGGATTAGGTTGGGTGTTACCTTGTGGCATGGGGTAGCCTGGGTGAGGGGCCTGTGGTGGTTTGCAGGCTGGCCACGCTCCCTGGCAACCAAAGTGAAGGCCTGGGTATCTGGGATTTATTTATCTTCTATAATTGAAACTTTGTAGCCTGGAGCAAAGCCAAGCGTTCTACTGGCACAGCCATTGAAACTTTGTTACCTTAAGCAGAGGCCTGGGTGTTTGGCTTCCTCCATTGCTAGTGGGAACCCAAGCCTCCCTCCTGCTCTCTCTGTGGCCATAGCCATCTTGGTTGGGTAAATTTGCATACTTGCTCTGATTGGTTGGTGGGTGTGGCTGGTGGACATGGCTTATGGGTGTAGTGGAGGTACAATTTGCATATTACTCTTTTATTAGATAGGATAATAGGAAAATAATAGATTAAATCTTATTTAAAGTTATTAGTGTTGAAAAAATTAAAATGAAGGTTTTAGTACAAAAAATAATGAAAGTATATGGAAAATTATGTGGAGCTGCCTAATGAGTTAGGCCAAATCCTTGACTCAGTAAGTGTCACAAAAAGCAGATAATTTATTCCCAGATTCTGGGATCTCTGTTACCTAACTGTTAGAGTGATACATTTCTAAAATATGGAAAAGACAAATATCTAAGATATCAAATATGAAAATGGTCAGTGCAATTACTAAGCTGAAGAACTAGTCATAGATGATCAGGTCTAACACTAATTTTATTTGTAAAATACATTCCACAGCAGGAGCTGTAGTATAGAATAAATAAAGTGGTCTTCAGACCTGTGTAATTTAGAGCAATCAACAAACTCTGACCCAGTTTTTTGTTTTGTTTTGTGTTTTTGTATATTTTTTTCCATGCCGTATGCTTCCTACTTATGGGTAAGAGAAAGACAGTACAGTGGTACCTCGAGATACGAGTGCCCTAACATATGAGATTTTTGAGATACAAGCCATCGTGCGAGTGATTTTTGCTTTGAAATACGAACAACATTTGAGATAGGAGTAATCGCGCGGATTGGCCGGCTGTACAAGACCCACCAGTTTACCGAGATTTGAGCGTCTCATAGTCCCATGCCTCAAGGTTACGGACGAATTAAACTCATATCTCGAGGTACCACTGTAATACCAACCCTATAGAGATTTTTTTTTTACAAAAGATTATTGTTTTTATTAATTTTTTATACATATCTCCCCATTGCCCCCCCTGCCTCCCAGGCATACCCCAATCCCCCAGTGTCTGTGTTCATTGGTTATGATTATATGCATAGATACAAGTCCTTTGATTGATCTCTTATCTACCTCACCTAACTTTAATCTTCCTGCCGTAATTTCACAGTCTGTTTGAAGCTTTACTGTCTCTGTATCTATCCTTTTGTTCATCAGTTTATAATGTTCTTTATTATCCCCCAATGAGTGCGATCATGTGATGCTTCTCCTTCATTGACTGGCTTATTTCACTAAGCATAAGGCTCTCCAGTTCCAACCAGGTTGCTGCAAATGGTAAGAATTCCTTCTTTTTAATGGCTGCATAGAATTCCATTGTGTAGATTTTGTTCGATCTGAAATAAAAATGTGAATAAACTTTTGAATCTGAAGAATAATGCAAAAGTAATTATCTTTCTCTCACTATTATCTGAGTATAATTCAAAGTCTTAGGAATCTTTATATCACTGAAATTTGACATATTTTCTCACTCATTATAGATACTCATCAAATATTTCTGAAGTAATAAGACTAGGTGAAGTCTAAGTTCATTGGTATTACCTCAAGATTATTCTTGCAACTATAATTCTATATCCCCTAGTAAATTTATATGAACTACATACAAGGAAGAAAAATGTACTTTAATGTGTAGTTTACTCCTATATGCCTTCCTGATATCCTCCCAGGTTATCTCTCTTTCTTTTTTAAAATTTTAATTATTTTTTCTCATATAATTTCTTTAATAACTTCTTATTCACCATTTCATGTATAAGTCTATCATTTCTCTAACTAGATTTTAAATTCCTGAAGGTCAGACTTAGGAATTTAAATGTGTTTGCACCCTCCAAAAGGATTTTCTTGTTCATATTATTAAATAATTTGATATTTATGACATTCAAGATCTGGGACTGATCCCCATACTGATTCGAATCAACAGAAACAACCAGTAACCAATCTTCCCTGTCCTATACAATGGAAGACCAGTTCTCATGTGAGATAGTTCAGTTCACTATTTGCTATCCTCCTCAACTAGTACTACTTCTGAATAGTAAAGATTTTTTTCTTCAAGTCACATTCCCTCTAGGAACTAATACAGTTCCTAATTCATCTAGTTTTAGGAAACATTTGAGAAATGATGATGTAACAAGCAAAAATTGCTAACATTCAGTTTTTACCCTCGTTCATCAAATATAACCCTCTACTTCCTTTCCCATTTCCCTGTTCCAATGAAAAAAGATTCTTCTTATTGAGAAGGAGATTAAGTTGTTTGACAAAATAAAGGATCAAAGAGAATGGTGTCATATTAGTTGCAAGATTAAGGCAAGTCACCAAAATTTGGTTAAATGTTTCCATAGCCATGTTATTTGGGCCCCTTTAAAAGTGCATATATTAGAATAGGTAGCTAGATATTAATAAAGGAAGGGAGCAGAAATGGCTAGACATAAAGTAGAAAAATGAATCTAATATCAAGTCTGCTTCACTAAAAAGCTACAGCTTCATCCACTTCCCAGGCCGTGGCAGCATTGCCTAGCAGAGGGGATAAAGACTCCTCTCTCCCCAGAGGAACTGCTGGCTGGTTGGGGGAAAGAAGAGGGGGAATTCCTCTGCTGGGCGAGGCTCAGTAGAAGTCAAGATGGTTCAGAGGAAGGTGCTTTTGCTATGAGGTATGCAGAATGGAATCCAATATGGTGACCCTAAAGACCTGTTAGTCTAGTCTGGGCAAAGGATCTAATTGGATAAGGGACACAAAACCAGAAAAATCTAAGAAATCGATTAATTAAAGGGAAGATCCAGTGCAAGCCCCCAAAAGAGTGGAAAGTTTGTTGGTTATTTTTTTTAACTGATTTTAGAGAGGGAGGAAAGAAGAGAGAGAGAAACAACCATGGAAGAGAAACACATTGGCTGGTTGCCTTCCGCATGCACCTGATCAGGGATTAAACCCACAACCTAAGTATGTGTTCTGACTGGAAATCAAAACTTTGACCTTCCAATGCACTGGACAGTGCTCCAACCAACTGAGCCAAGCTTGTTAGGGTGATTGGTTATTTTGAAAGAGTACCTGGTCTTTCCCAAGCCCAAGATTATATAAGCCAAGCTTAACAAGCACTCTCTCTATCTCATCTGGTAATACGTGCTCATCCACTTGTTTACCTGTTCTCTCTTCACAGCTATAATGAGGCCCTAGCAGCCACCTGGCCAGGCATACCTTAAAGGCCTGGGTACTGTTCCAGCCAGAGTATAGCGAATAGACCTAGCCAGCCAGATGGGGACAGACAAAGATTGGACTAAGCCATAACATGGACCGGATCAATGGTGCAAAATGTCAGGCCCTATTACTGAAGTTGATGAAAACAAAGTTGGATATTTTCGATGGTGGGACAGATGGAGATTAGACAGTGGGAACTCAGGGACAGTCCTTTTATTTTCTTCTACAGTGGATCTTACCATGAAACCCCAAACTTCCATGCATGAGCTTCCTGAAATGCTTTTTTCATGATTCTCTAAAAGAACATCATTTCCACCAGCAATACATATACAGTGAAAATTAAAAATTCAAATCCCTTTTATCACTTTCACCTGTTGAACTCTGCTGGTTGAACATGACATGGCTCATGTGCTGAGCTGCTTGGGTCTCTCTGTGCTGCGGGACGGTAATTAAAGGGATGAGTGAAACTATAGATCAATTAAAGTCTAAGAGAATCTTGGGGCAGGCTGTTTAGTAAGCAGGAATTTTGGCAACAGAAAACTGTGGGCTGTAATAAGCCCAGAGAACTGACAATAACAGATTCAGTTCTTTACTTTTTCACTCTCCCTGTGGTTTCCAAACCTTCCATAATCCAGTATTGGATCTGTTGGCTAAATTTGAGAAAGCAGATCAGTTCCTTGTCTTACAAAGTAGAAAGATAATTCATTCTAAGAAAATCATAGCAATACACACAACAGAAGATTTTGTACAAGACAGGTATCACTGTGCTGCATACAGTAATCAAGAAATGAATCCTAATATCCAATAGTATAGAACTAAATAAATTTTGTGATAGCTCTATAATATAAAACTGTGTGACCAAGTGATCATGCTATGAATGAAAACTTACTAATAAGAAAAAAATATTTTGATGTGTATTTATTTAAAAATTTGCTTAAATAGATTGCTTATATCAAGAACCCATTAAATGTAGGTATATTTATGTATACGCATAAATATACACATAAATAATAAAATTTCTGAAATTTCTTCAGTGGGCATATTACTTTTGTGTCACCAAAACACACACCACATAAACATTTTTTTAAAGGGAGGGGAATGCATATGAAGAATATCTATTTCCAAAGATCTACTATTGAAACTCAGTATTGAAAAGATGTGGATGTGAATTGAAATTAAATCTAGAGATTCTGTTAACATCTGATTTATAACCCTCCCTACAACCTCAAGAAAATAAAACAATTCTTGTTGAGGGCTAGTAGAAAGAGGGAAGGAGGAGGCTGAGGACCGCTCATATGTCCTGTTAAATGGAATCTGCCTGAGCATGCTGTGCTTAAGCTGCCAACATCTTTACTCAAAGAAATATTGAGGAGTTGCTGATGAAATCAACCTGACCCATTCTTTTTGTCTGCCTTCCTCCTCCGCCTCTAGTGCATTGTGCAAGAGAAAGTTTAAACCATCTTCCTGTCAGGTGGAATGAGGGGATCAGCACCAGGTGGCCATGCGCCTGGTCCTCCTGCAGCTGCTGGGGTAGAAGGCCAGGCCCTGGCCAAGGCACACACTGTCCCTGTGCAGAGGGCTGGCTATGCACAGTGTGATCATTTTGTGTCTACCAGACAGAGTTTTAATGCTGAAGAGCCAGATTCTTGTGCTGTGGGGTTGAATGACTATTAGGAATGCATAGAGCAAATTAAGTATTTTGCAAGAGGAATTTTACCTGGCAAGTTCAAGTCAGAGACCTTTTAGTGAATATAGTAAAAACTGGGGCATGGGAAAGAACTATAGAATAGCAGAAGGTTATATCAGTTTAATTGATCATTGATTGGGTATTTAATAAGACAAAGCACCTTTTAGGTGCTATAAGGTAAAATAGGTGAGTCAGAGGGGCTCTGTCCTTCAGGACCTTCCAGTTTTTGCCTGGAAGACAGACATACAAATAGCTAAGCCTCAGATGATTTAACAACAGTGAAGGGAGGCTAGGATGAGCTTTCTGGATTCAATCAGTCACCCATTGTTCCAAATATATACTACTTAATATAGACATTCTGGCTTTCTGCATTCTTATGTAGATAATCAGTAAAAAGATAGATAGAAAAGAGGACATATGTAATACTTTCAATAATATTTTTTATATAAAAAGAAGGTAACTAGAAGAAAAATAGATACATGTTACCCTAAATACTAAGGTAAATATCCAAGTTCTGGGTTAGCTGCTGAATAAGTTTTGTCCTAGGGATTGATACTTGCACTGAATTTAATTTTCTTAAGCTCTAACTAGTTCTTGCCTTTTTCTGATTTTCAGGAAAGCAGTATTTTTGTTAAATGTAGCCATGTTATAACTGTCTTCCCAGCTGAAATTATAGAATAAATCATAAGTAAAAGACCATGATGGCCCTTGAATTCTTTCCTCTCTTTTCTTGTTACTTTTGTTTTTGATTCCTCACAGTAACTCCATTCAATATAAGCTGTAGTAAGCTCTTTTCTTCGTCACATTCCCCAGCAATGCTCACTGAATGCAGCCTGGAAGAACAAAATTAATTCTGGAAGTGTGCTCCCACAAGTACACCAAGAACTCAGAAGCTGGCTTGGCAAAGCTATTTGCTCTTTGATTTTATGTCCCATTTCCTCCTGCTTGACTCTGTGCCATTCATTAGATTTGCTTCTGGTCCAGCTCAATTCACTCTTATTCACCTTAGAACATGCTGGTGAGTGAAGTGCAAACCTTTCCTGCTGGTTACTGAAAGTCTAGCTTAAGAACAGTGTAATGGGAGAGGGCTCATTCAAGCTTCACTTTAGACAATAGAATAATGTTTTAATAAGAATTGAGTGAAGAAATAGGGCAGGGTATACTGAACAACTTAATATTACAAAGATATATGCACTGTGGGATGGGTAGGATGCGGAGACATGCAGTTTACTGAATACATGCGGCAGGAGCTGCTGATTGTGTGAGATCATGAAAGGCCCTGGACACCAGAATTTTTTTTTAAAGGCCTGTACAGTAGGCAATAGAGAACCTCTGAATGTTAAATAACTCTGAAGAATACTTTAAACAGTTAAGTATTTGTCTAAGTATAAGCCATTAACTTAGCAGTAAATATTGCAACGGGGAAAATCTGCTGGAGTCAGTCAGTGATTAGCAATAGAAATTCAAGAAAAGAAATCAGAGCTAAATTGGAAATTCTGAGTCAAGTTAACAAGTAGATGTAGTAAGAGCCAGAGAGGTCAGAAAGACATGCATTTATGATGAAAGATAATAAAGGCGCACTAGATTACACTGGCTTCAAGGACATAGTACAGGCCTTGTTAGTTAGAAAAGTGAGTTACAAGCTGAGACCCTTGTTCAGGTTATAATTCCTGAGTTGGTAATTATCATGGTTAGGTGGTGATTGAAAATATGAGTGTGCATGAGAGATAGACTCCTCTTGCCTAAAGCCTTCCTTGAGCTCTGGTTGGTGGTCTGGCCAGCACGTGTAGAAGCACAGATTTGTGGGTTTCTTGGATACAGTGACACAAGTGAATAGGCCATTCCAAAGCCCCAACAGTTGGTTTGGATCAGAGTGTGACCACAGGAATCTGCTCTCGGCCAGAGTAAGCTCTAGAGGTCAAGTCTGCTTCAGAGAGAGCATGGAGTGAAAGACTCCTCATCTCAACTTGCCCTCTCTTTACTATAGGGAAGTCCTACTTATAGGTTGTAATATTGAAAGCACACTTTCATATATGAGAATAATGCATCTATAAGTGACTTTCAAATTGTAAATTATTATACCATTATCCATGATACAAATGGTAAAAGGAATAACCATAATTAAAATGAAGATCACTCAAAATAAACAGTCTTAGCAATAAATCTATTCAGCCTTCTTGTTTGTCTGTCGAGGACATTGAGGCTCAGAGAGGGGAACAGCTTGCTTTAGTTGAGATGGAGCCAAGGGCAGAGTTCAGACCTCTGGGCTTCTAGTCAAGGCCTCTTTTGTTGTCTCATCCAAGTAAATTCTCCTCACCCTGGCTTTTTTTTTTTCCAATCTATTTAACACAATGCAAGACTTAGTTGAGAAAGATCTAATTTCTTTCCTTTCCATTGTAATTCTGAGTTTGAGGGCCTACAAGTTGGAAAATGTGGACAAGCTTAAGAAATATCAGCAGGTTCAATTCAATTGAACTGAACTTGATTATTTAATACACTAAAGCTTTCCCAGTACTATGAGTGGTAAAGGAGAGTCAGGGGTCTCTGTCCTCCAGCATCTCACAATCCTTATGGGGGAGAGAGACATGCAAACAGCTTAAGCAAATGAGATGTAATTGCCCTAGGGCCATAAATACATTTCATACTTTTTGTTTTATTCACTTCCTGAATGGATAGAAAACTGACATGTATGATGTTTGTTACTTCCCAATATCCTAGGGAAGGAAAGAGGAAACCTTGAAGCAGGTTACTTTTTTAATAGTTCCAGGCATTCTCAGAACATTTAGTTTAAAAGGTAAAATAAACCTCTCTCCACCTGCCTTTATACACTCCCAGACATCAGTAGCCTTAACAGTAGACTCAGGGAGAGGCAGTGGAAGCATCCTATGACCCAGCACACCCAGGACAAAAGGCCACAGGGTTTTTGGAGCATTGCCAACCTGGGAGATGAACCTGATAGGGTTCTTAAATAACAGCATGGTCTCAGCCTCAGGCCTGACTTCATGCTATTCCAGTCGTGTGACCTGTCTCCTCCACTGATCTAAGATAACAGTTACCACAGTCTGCCTTGGAGTCAAGTTACTTGTGTGTGTGTGTGCCTGCTTCCGCCACTTGACGAGAGAGCAATGACCATGCTTTACTCAACCCTATCCCTCAGAGCACTTGGCACAGGCCCTGCTACTCAGTAGATGCCCAGTAAGTGTGCAGGGCTGGCTGGAATTTTGGCAGGCCTCTTTATTTTTCATTGGTTAACTCTATGGTTCTTTTTCCTCACTTTGAGGAGGATAAAATGCACATTGTGTTGAAAGCTTTGGATCTGATTTTAGATACCAGGGCTCTAAAAGAAATGCAGACCTTCAATTTACTTTCTGTGGAACTTTGATCAGGCCTTTCACCCTCCACACCTGTGTTTCTGTAGACAGAGGGGTTAATATATTTTGCTTTTTATGATTCTATTATTTTGTAAGGTAAATTTAAATATAAAATATCTGTTGATTTAATTTCTCTTTTTTAATCTCTGCTGGTCCTGCAGTTATTGTTCTAAACTTATATTTATCTTTTTAAAACAGTAGAATATAAGAGGAAAAAAGCATTGCACTCTTGTGCAGTGATTATTCAATGAGAATAATAATTTATGAACTGGCTGTTACCTTCTAAGTTCTGAACAAAAAGTTCATTATAAATACTGAAATATTAATTTAATTAATGGATTGATTGATAGTAGAGAAAGAAAGGGAGAGAGTGAAACATCAATATCTTATTCCACTTATTTGTGCATTTGTTAGTTGCTTCTTATACCTACCCTGACTGGAGACTGAACCCAAAATCTTGGTGTATAGGGGTATTGCTCTCACCAAATGAGCTACCAGACCAAGGACTAATTTCTTATTACATATCTGAAGTGAACTTTGCTTCACTTTGATTGGTAGACAAGGAAATAGCTTAGGGATGTTAGGAAATTCTTCATCATAACAGAACCAGTCAGTGATAGAATCAGAGTTCTAATACAGCATGACCTTCTACTACATCTCTCTGCTCTTTCCATCCACTTTGAGCAAATAAATTAAAATCTCTGAGTCTCAGTTTGGATGTAAAATGGAATTAATAATACTTTATAGCATTCATAAAAAATTAAAGTCACAAATATAAAACAGCTTTGGAAATGTGGAACAATGAGCTAAGTACATCTAAATTATTATTACATTACTAAATAGCCAGACTAGTAGCCAACGTAACCAAATTCTGCTTTCAAATAAAAGTGAAATTTGAAAGTTGTTGATCTCAATAACAAAAATCTTTCCATCCTGATTTTGTACAAGACCTTGCCCTTTTACAGCCTTAGATCAAGTTACTAAGTTGCCTTTCTCATAAATTCAAGTTTACTTACCATGTGGAATTAGAGAAGTTAGAATAAAAATGAAAACTAACAAAATCTGAAAATTATTCCTTGATTATTTTTGGATTATTAAGTTAGCAATCATTTCAAGGATACAGTGAAACCTGTGCTCTCATATAGCACTTGTGGCAGTAGCATCTTCTTTGTAATTCAACTTGTCAATGTTAGCAGATGACAATGCTCTTCCAGACATACTTTTGATCCACTAAATTGTTTCTTTAGTTATTTATTGTAAGAGGAAGTAGTCATTTTGGAAATATTAATATACATATCTCCTATGCATTTTTGAATCCTCATTCATATACCTGACTTCCACTCACATCAGCCTGAAGCACTCATTTATGCTCTAGGGGGAAACAAAGTGGAGAAGTACAGAGAATAATCAGGACTGGTATAATAGAAATGCAAAGAGAAAAAGTTAATATTCAGTTTCTGGCAACCAACATAGAAATTGTATGTCCACAGAATTATAATGAGATTTAAAGCAAAGCTTGTTAAGAAAGAGAAAGATGCTGAGACTGGTTTGGCTCCGTGGATGGAGCGTCGGCCTGAGGACTGAAAGGTCCCAGGTTCTATTCCAGTCGGAGGCATGTACCTTGCTTGCGGGCACATCTCCAGTGTGGGGCGTGCAGGAGGTGGCTGATCGATGTCTCTCTCTCATCGATATTTCTGACTTTCTATCCCTCTCCCTTCCTCTCTGTAAAAAAAAATCAAGAAAATATATTTAATAAAAAAAAAAGAAAGAGAAAGATTTTTTTCTGAATTTCTCATCTTCTAATTTAACTTTAAAGCTCGAAAGACTCCATCATAGCTCATTTTTTTTTTTAAAGAAGGTACTGGTCATGTGGAAAGAAAAAGCTGAGATAGCTCATTCCTGCCAGTCCGATGACTGTGAGAAGAAGAAGTGAAATTGAGATCAAGTACCAGTTTTTACTTCCCCTGGTACTAGCTCTATTGATGTGTGCAGAGATGGGATATTTTAAAAATAGCCAACTGAGCATGGGGAAACCCAAAGAATACTGGGACAATGGCCTGCTTTCATATTCATAGCATACTGGAACCTAAAGTACTAAAGAATTCCAGCCTTCATCTCAGTGGCATCTTCAAGACTGTGCAAGCAAAGAAGATGAAATGGGAACACCGATCTGTCCATTGCAACAATGTTCCCAGAGCCTCCAGGTCAAATAATAAAGGAAAGTTTATAAATTTAAGTACCCCCTCCTGACAGAGAGTTTTGTGAGTAAGTTGACATTAAATATACAAATATAGTAGCATGATAATCTGAGCTACTATCATTCATTGATTTTTTGCGAAATGTTAATATTTAAGATCTATTTTGCAAACAAACCTGTGTCCTGCAATTAAACATTTTGTAAATGAAGCTCACACATATTTTGTTTGCATTTCATTCCAAATAAGTTGGTAATTTTTAATTTAAGTATCCAGTAAATAGCACAATAAAAAGTTTAACTTCAAATTTTTAGGTAAATGCAATTATTGAAAATAAAACTTACAAATAGGAAGATATTATTTTTTTCCTTATAAAAGCAAAAGAGGAACAAAATAAATTAAAATAAAGGAAGTTTCCTGTGTCAGAATTTAGTTGTGTTTTGGAATATGTAAACTTGTGGAAAAAATAATTTTAGTGAAATGCTTCTCTACATTGCATAAATTTATATTTTGTTCTTGAATGATAGAAAATATAAAAGACCTTTTTATTTTGTAGTACCTATGTTTGGTGAAACTTTCAAATAAATATAAAACCAAACAATTATTAAAATAAATTTTCACTTATAAAAATATTTATTAAAGAAAGATATTCCAAAAAGAGGCAGAAGACAGTATATTGGCAATATGTGAGCTGAAATATTTGCACTTTTTTATATTGAATAAAATAGATATTTTATATTTACAAATTTTGCACTAAGCTTATTAAATATTTCAACTGCCAAAAAGAGAATATTTTATCAATAAAATTAGTCTATAGAAGAAGATTTAACTAAAAATGTCAATAATTTCAAATTTATTAATTGTACATTCAACTTTTGAGTTTGTCAATTATCTGAAAAAAACTACATTTAAAAAAACTTGTATCATAATATTAGAAAGAAATGCAACTAAGAAAATTAGTAAAGTTTATAAACATATATACTGATTACTCAGATAGATTGTTGAGTGCAGGTAATTAATATAAAAATTAAACAAAAACTTCAAATGTAAGTTTAAATGTTTTAATTAAAGTAGATATAGGTTACTTAAATTTTTGTGAATTTTATTTTTAAAAATAGGTTTTGAAGAGTACTATTTTACGTCAATATTATACACCTCAGTATCACCTAAATAATTAACCAGTCAATAAGTAAAACTTTTAGAATTTTGTATAGTTAACTTTTGCTGCCCTCTTATTCTCAAAATTATTCTGGATTGAACATATTATACAACCCCATTAGCTACAACATGGTCATTTTTCCATATTGCTATATATTGCCCAGAATAGGAGTTCTAACTGGTTTGGCCCAGCGGAAGAAGCATTAGCCTATGGACTGATGGGTCCTTGGTTTGATTCTGGTCAAGGGCACATGTCCAGGTTGCAAGCTTCATCCCCAGTTGGAGACATGCAGGAGGCAGCCGATCAATTATCTTCTCTCATCATTGATGTTTCTATCTCTCTCTCCATTTCCCTTCTGCTCTAAAATCAATAAAAATTATTAAAAAAAAAACACACATTAAAGTCCAGAACAAGCAACAGAGACAAAAAATAATTGAATATTTAAAAGTATTGTGAAAAGACTTTAATTAATTTTTGAGGTGCTAAAATAATGTAGTAGGTAGTACAGATTAGTATTTTCTTTTTCTTCTCTAGTTTCCATTTAATAAATTGAGATCATGTTATTTTCACAAGGAACAATTATGCTAGAGAAAAAGAAAAGAACAGAAAGTGTTTGGGACAATCTGGAGAGAAATACCACATGAGCAAGGAAGGCTTCATCAGCCTCCACACTAAGAGGGCATCAAAGGTCAAGATGCAGGAAAGCATGCCAGCTCTCACCACATCTCCAGCACATGCTTCTCCTGCATCTGTCAAAGCATCAGCTGGCCAAGATGTTCTCTCCTTGCCCTCCAGATCCAGCCAAGGTAGCACCGACAAATAAGGTCAGATTTGGGGGCTGAGGTGAATGAAGCATTTTTTTATTTATATCCACAGACACATACCCTTGTGTATGTTCCAGTGACTTCAGGGGACTTTCCACAGCCATGGGTGTCTTGTGTCTGGTGTGAGGTAACTCCGCCTGGCCCACTGTGTTCTCTGGACACAAAGCATTTGGTGAAAGGGTAGGTTCCAGGGTTTATGGATTGAGGTGCCAATCTTTCTTAATAATATTCATCTCTTTTTTGAATACAAAAAAAGATAGGAACATTTATGCAGGGTTCCTAGTAGGGTGTTTTGTTTTCTTCTGTGATAGCTAGCTCCAAATTTAAGGATGCATGGAATATAGAGATTCCATGATTTCCAACTTGGACATGCCTAGGGCTTTTCTGGATGACTATTATGATAAATTTAACAAAATGGAAGTGTGCTTGCCACAAAATCAATGCTAGTTGAGGATTGGTTATTTGACATTTTATGAAGAAACAAAGCTTTCTGTATAAAAGAGATAATTTCAGAGGAGACACACTTGGTGTGGGGGCTAATTAAAGATGACAAATAGCAAGTTTAACAATTTAGAAGACATGTTGACCACATATTATATGTAAAGTACTGCCTGTGACTCCAGGAATAAATGGTGAAAAAAATATACTAAATTTTTTTTGCATCAAAGAATTTACAATCAAGGGATAAAATCTAACTGAGCACAATGTAATATCTGCCATTTTCCTACCAATCTTAGTCATAATAGTATGTATAAAATACAAACTGGTATATGTGTTCAAAAGAGCTAAAGAAAGTTGAGGAAAGAATGATGTCCTCTCATTAGCATATTTAGAGGATAACATCTGCATCACAGGACTTTTACCTGACATCATCTAGCGCAAAGGAAAGATTCACATGAAGTAGGGGTACATTACAGTTGCGGTGGGAGACACTGTTAGATTCCCCATCCACTAGCCATTTCCATTTCTTTTTTATTAACAAATTTTGTTGTTGTTGTTGTTTTGGCATGCAACCTTGTTCTGGCTAATGGAAAGTGGGGGAAAATGTATTGGGGAATTTCAGATGAAAGAGCTGGAGACTTCATGTAATATGAGAAATAAATTTGACATCTACATGGAGAAAATAACTTGCTATGTAAGCTTTGAACATGACATATTGTATCTATCTTTCTAAGTCTGTTTTTCCATTGTGTTAATCATTCTTGCCTCATCTAATTAACAGAATTATTGTTAGTATTATAGAATTATGGATGCTAACATAATTTCTATATTGTAAGTGCCTATAACATGTACATTATTACTATTAGTTGAAAATTAATCTAAAATACTTAGATTAAAATGGATATGACCGAAATCAGTGATGCCATGAGAATATGTACTAACATGACAATCCTAGGAAAATATGCTTTTTATTTAAAGAAACTTAAGATAAATATAATAATGTATAAAATTATTTCCATGCCTTTATCTATGTGTACTTATTTCATTTTCATTGTCTTAATTTCTCTCAAAATCCATGAGCAATTTTAAGAATATTACTTAATAAGGCTCAGTGAATTCATGATTATAAAGAAACATTTTAAGATCTTCCTCTCTGCCCTTTGAGAGCGTAATGACAAATGCAGTAAGTATAGACTCGGATGTTTTATTCTGGACTCCCAATAAAACATTTATTTCACAAAAATGTTCAAATTTACTCAAAGTAACAGTAATTACCAAACACCAATAGTGCTTATTTAACAAATATTATTTGTCATATTTTTAACTAGCATTTTTAAAATAAAATATTACAAATACATTTAAAGCCCCTTTGTACCTTTTCCAAATCACATTTTGTGGTGAGTGTATAAATTTCCAGGTCATATTTTATGCTTTGCTTATCTCAGCCTGTATGATGTAAGGTATTAACTATGCTTCTCTGGCCAAGTGTTGCCAAAACACAGTGGCTCAAACGAAGTTGGATTTTATTTCTCTCTCACATAACCGTTCATAAGAAAATGGAGGGCCCATCTCTGTGATCCATGAGATTTTGTTGGTTCACCATCTCTTAAGGCAGCTGTTTTCATCATAAGATCTAAGAGCTCCTGGGGTCCTTGGGATTTTTTCAAGATGCCTGTAGTCTCCTCCTTTTTCTTTCTTTCTGTTTTAAATATATTTTTATTGATTTAACAGAGAGAAGAAGAGAGAGATAGAAACATGAATGATGAGAGATAATTATTGATTGGCTGTCTCCTGTACACCATACAGTGAGATCAAGCCTGCAATCTGGGCATGTGCCTTTACTGAGACTTGAACAGTGACCTCTTGGTTCATAGTTGGATGCTCAACCACTGAGGCATGCCAGCCAGACTAGCCTTTCCTTTTTTCAAACTATATATCTATGTGAGGCCAAATTTTTTTCATGAACACCAACAACAAAAATTAATGTACATTGAAAGCAGAAATAGATTCTATTTGAATAAAATCAAACGTTAAAAAGATTTTTTAATGCAAGAATGTTACACTTTTACTAAATTTATTTTCATGTTATTTTTCATAAAATAATGTTAATGAAACATTGTTTTTTAATTAAATAAATGTATTTTGATGTTTTAATTTTGAATATGATAAATATCAATAAGCATTCTAATGTAAATGCAAGCTCTTTGAGGTTCTAAATAGTAAAGATTTAAAAAATTTAGTGTCTATGTGGAGGTCATACCAGCTAAAATTATTTTCACTCTGAAGTAGGAAGAATATATTTGGGAAAAAACTAGTAATTCAATGTTATCTGTGTGTCCATAAATCATTCTATCTAATAAAGAGGAAATATGCTAATTGACTCTCACACTGTCACAAAGATGTGGTGCCCACAACCAATAAGGAGGGAAAATGTTAATTGACTACCATACCATCAAAGATGGTGGTGCCCACAGTCACAAGATGGTGACACCCAGTCCCCTCAGCCCTACCTTTGGGTGCCTGCCTTTGGAGTCCCCCGAGCTCCCCAGAGCCATCCCGAGGTGCAGGCAAGCCTGGGATGGCAGCTGCCCAGCCTCCCAGGGTCACCTAAGGCTCAGGTAACCAGGGCTGGCTGAGGCTTGTACTGCGGACAGTGGCAGCAGCAGAGGTGTGATGGGGACATTGCCTTCCCCTGATTTCCAAGTCACCTCCTCCCGTCCTTGAGAGCTCCCAATCTATGAGAGGGGTTAGGCCTGGCTGAGGGACACCCCCTCCAGTGCATGGATTTTCATGCACCAGGTCTCTTGTATATAATAAATATGTGCTTTTAAGAATTTATAAGCATGCATCTTTCTGCTATTACTTTTTGTAACTCAAAATTAGTTTTCAAGATATACCTATGCTGATCTAGTTCATTTATTTTAACTGTTGAATGCTATCATAGTGTAGGACTATGCCAGAATTTACTTTTACATTTCTTTTACTTATGGATATATAGAAGGTTTCCAATTTTTTAATCTTAAGCGGATTACTGTAATAAACAGCCCATTCTTTTGCATAACTCTTTGCATAAATATACATAGAGAACTGAGGATTAACCTTTATGTTTTAGGAGATACATAACTATAAACTTTATTAAATGTCGTTAAGTTATTTTTCAAAGTGATTGTGCCAATTTGCAAAACCACTTATGCAGCATAAGAATCCATTTGCCCTTTCTGCTTCACTTTTGGCATTATTAACTTTTTAATTTTGTCAATATAATGGTCGGGAAATTAAAAGTAATTGATGTTTAATTTGAAATTCTTTTTTTTTATAAATTAAAATAGTTGATGTAGGTATGGTGGAAATCAAAAGAATTCTTGATAACAATGATTACATAATTGAGGCTTATTTTTCTTATGAGAAGTGTGAAGTTTTGAGTTGTAGTTTCTAGCATTAGTTTTTCAAATCATCAATGTAATCAAGAAACTTAGATTCAGCCATTTTTTTTGTTTTATTATCCTGGGTATGTTGTCTTTTTTGCCTATTCTAATCATATTATGGTTGCAAAATGCCTGTCACTATATAACTTAAATGTTTACTAGAAAAATGGGGAGCAAGAAGATGGGTCATACACTCTCCTCTTGGATTTGTTCCCTTTTATCAGAAAACCAAAGGTCCCTAGCCTCTATCTAGTCCAGCTGACCTCTCCTTATTAGGCTTTTGTTGTTGCTGTTTTTGTTTGTATATATAATTAGTTCTGTTTTTATTGAGAAACCTGACTAATATACCTCCTTTTCACTATTTTATAGAGTTGAAAATCATATGCTATTCTATCTGTTTCCATTACCCAAAACCCTGGGTTTCAAGTAATATATTACTTAAAATGTTTCTCTTGGCCATCATTCACATTCTGAGGGCAATGATACATTGCTTGCAGGTAGGTATCACCAAAGAGAAGAGACAGTATTCTGAATTTGCTGAATAGTCTCATTCATTTCCCTGACCATTGCCAATATTTAGCAAACAATATGACTTTGCCATAGTTACCAGGGAATCAGTGCCTGTGCACATCCATTTTAGGCTGCAGTGTCTATACCTGAGCACACATGTGCCAAAAGATGCTTTGATGCTTGCAACCTGTAGCATTTCCTGGAATAACCAAATCAAGTGAGATCATTTTTTAATAACTCCCTAAATTTCTTCAAGAGAAAGCCAAAGAAGTAAAAGGCTGTCAGCCAGAAAACTTTTTTTTTTCCCTAATAGAATCCAAGCAGAATGAACCCATGAGTAAATTACCTTAGGGGAGTTTAAATAGGCCAACCTGCCTTTGCAGTGAGTTTTCAGTGCACCACCTCTTTTCCATTCCCTGGACTACTGTCCTTTGCTCAGGTTCTCATTTCCACTCCTTATACTGTTAGCAGCAAATCTTTCTATAATTGCTTAAGGTTTGCATAACAATGATATCAATTAATCTTTTCAATAATCCTCTAGTGTAAATGATATTTCCCCCATTTGCCAAGGGTGAAATTAAAATAAAAGAAATTAATTTTTTTCTTCTAGGTTGTAGTATTACTTTCAGATTTTAGATTTTCCACTAATGCACTTGATATGCTTCTGGTTTACACCATAGTTTGATGGTACTATTTCAATTCAGCTAAATTAGTCATTGTGGGCTAAGTACTGTAACAGCAACCTCTAAATCTCAGAGATTAACATAATATAAACTGCTAGATTATCTACCTTTTATCCAGATTGCAGGCTGTGAGGGCGGGGGGAGTTGCAGGGGGGAGAAAAATAGTGTATTTTCCCAAATGTCTGTCTATCTTTCCTTTTGTGGAAACTTCCAATAAATCCTTTTCAACATCTCTTACTTATATGTCACTAGAGGCCCAACACACAAAATTTGTGAAAAAGTAGGCCTTTGGATCAATCCCTCCCTCACAGGTGAGGGCTGCTGCCTGGATCCTGCGGCTGCAGCCCTGGCTTAGTCCTGGAAGGACATCTAGAAGGATGTCTGGTCTAATTTGCATATTATACTTGTATTATCATAGATTGCTAAAAGTTATTCAAATAGCCATTCTAGCTCTTATAAAAATTAAAAAGTTTTGTCTTTTGGCTGGGTATTTGATTGGTCCCCGTGAAATAGGGATTCTATAATTAAGAAAGGAAAGCACTGTAAATTAAAAATGTAGATAGCTATCTCCATTACCTCCTGGTTCCATATCTCAGACTTATTCCCTTTCTAGTTATTATACTTAGGCTATTATCAGAGATGTGGTTCAGAGCAAAAATAAGAGCTTGGCTAGAATAAAGTAAGAAATTGTGCATATTTTTTTGGTAATCAAGACTAGGATTTTAGGTTTTGGTGAATCTTCTTCCTAAGATTGCTCAGTAGAGCTGTATCAACATGCCCTACTAAACAATTACTACCCTCTCTCCTCAATTGTTTCCCTTATTTTCTTACTTTCTTTGATACGTATGTACGTATGTAAAACTATTCTATACTGCCTACACATTGCACATAGAAGTCAGTGGTAGGGGGTGTGCAGGAGGCAGCTGATCTATGTTTCTCTCTCATCCATTGTTTCTAACTCTCTATCTTTCTCCATAAGATATAAAAAATGAATAAAGAATCCAAGATGGCGGCATAGGTAAACACCTGCACTGCTGCCTCGCACAATTTCAAAACCACAACTAAAAGACAGAACAGACATCATCCAGAACCACAGGAAAGCTGGCGGAGTAGAAATTCTACAACTAGAGGGAAAGAGAGGGGCTCACGGAGACCCAGAGGAGCTGCAAAAAGCTGAGGTACGGAGACACGCGTGTGGAGAGAGCGGGTGCCGGAGTACCTGGCTGGCTTTCTCTGGCTGGAGGGAGACGGAGATTCTCAAAGGCATTGAACTCCTTATCCTACGACACTAAACCTCTGATCCAGCTGAAACTCATTTGGGGGAGGTGGTTTGCACTATGAAGGGGGAGAAGTGCACAGAAATTTAGGAGAATCACAAAAGAGCAGAAGGCTAGTGGCGCGCACTGCACTGTGCCACAGAGGACAGATTGCTGATTGTGCCGCTGGCTTTCACGAGTGGGCGGGAGACAGACCCTCCCAACTGTGCCACTTCTAACTCCACTAAACCCCAGTTTCGGGGAAACCCTGGGGACCCAGACTCCTGTGGTCCCGGAGCCCAAGGGAGCCAGAGGGGTAGAGGTCGAGAGGTACTACGAGAGAGTGCATGCGCACAGAGGGACCGCTCCAGCGATTACCCAGTCACATCAGACTCAGGGGCCGTGGAGGGCAGGGCTGACTGGAAGGCAAGGCGGTCCCTTAAGCCCTCAGACTCCACCCATCCCAAGCTCAAGAGAGGCTTTTGCGGTTTTTCAAGTCTGGTATCATAAGGCTGAATCCAACACAGAAGTTCTCCCAGCATAGTGAAAATGCCGAGACAAGGGAAGAGATCACAAACAAAATAAATGGAGGGAAAAAAAAAGACTGGATATAGACTTCAAAACCACGCTTATTAAGGTTTTTCAAGAATATGCTAGAAAAGATGGATAAATTTAGCAAGTCCCAAGAGGAGATGCAAAAGGACCAACTAGAGATGCAAAAGATCCAACTGGAGATGATAAAGGACCAAATAGAAATTAGACATACAATGACTGAAAAAAAAAAATTATACAGAGACCTAACAGCAGACTAGCGGAAGGCAAGAATCAAGTCAAAAATTTGAAATATAAAGAAGCAGAAAACACTCAACTGGAAAAGCAAGAAGAGAAAAGAATCCAAAAATGTGAAGATAATGTAAGGAGCCTCTTGGGACAGCTTCAAGCATACCAACATCAGAATTGTGGGGGTGCCAGAAGAGAGAGAGCAAGATACTGAAAGCCTGTTTAAAGAAATAATGACTGAAAACTTCCCACATCTGGTAAAAGAAATAGACTTACAAGTTCAGGAAGCACACAGAACCCCATATAAAAGGAATCCAAAGAGGACTACACCAAGACACATCATCATTAAAATACCAAGAGCGAAAGACAAAGAGAAAATATTAAAAGCAGCAAGAGAAAAACAATTAATTACCTACAAGGGAGCACCCATAAGACTGTCAGCTGATTTCTCAACAGAAACGATGCAGGCCAGAAGGGAGTGGCAAAAAATATTCAATGTGATGAATAGCAAGAACCTACAACCAAGAATACTCTATCCAGCAAAGCTAACATTCAGAATTGAAGGGCAGATAAAGAGCTTCACAGATAAGAAAAAGTTAAAGGAGTTCATCAACTCCAAACCAGTATTATATGAAATGCTGAAAGGTACCCTTTTTGAAGAGGAAGAAGAAAAAAGTAGAAGATAAAAAATTATGAACAACAAATACATATCTATCAAGAAGTGAATCTAAAAATTAAGTGAATTAAAAATTTGATCAACAGAATAAACTGGTGAATATACTAGAATCAGGAGCACAGAAAGGGAGTGGACTGATAATTCTCAGGGGGAAAGGGGAGAGGGTGATACAGGGAGTGACTGGACAAAAATCATACACCTATGGACTCATCAATTGGGGGGAAAGGTAAGGGTAGAGGGAGGGGTGGGAGCGGGGTGGAGGGGAAAAAAGAGAGACAAATGTAATAATCTGAATAATAAAGATTTAATTAAAAAATGAAAAAAATAAAAATAAACATTAAAAAAATGAATAAAATATACTTTAAAAAATTTCACTGTTAAAATAATATTCTAGTTAACAGAGGTATAGTTGTAAGTAGAAAAAAAAAAACACCTGTTTTTTTTTTTTTTTTAATCCCAGGGCATTATACTGTAGAAAAGCTAGACAATCCATGCACATCTTCACTAACATAGAAATAACAGTGTTTAGTATCAAATTTGTTAATCAATGATCAAAAATATAAGTTAAAATGTAAAGCTATCATGTGTTTTACATGATTGATAATATCTATGCATGAAGTATACAATAAATAAATGTATTTGAAGTATAATTCTCCTTTATTGTTTATTATAGTTTTTTATGAGGATTGATTAAAGTAATATATTTAAGATTCTTAACAGTGTCCTTGAGTAATGGACAGTTTCTGAGACATCCCACCATGATCCCTGATCCTAGTGTTCATGCCCTTAGGTAATCCCATCCCCTTGGGTGTGGATAAGTAGGCGACTCCCACCTGGCTTCTCTCCAAAATGACATTTGGATGTGTGGAGGGGAAATAGTAACTTAAATAATCTCATGGCTGTAAAAAGGTACAACTAGATGCAGCATTTTTTTATATTCATGACTTGGTCAATGAAGTCAGATGGTTTGTACTATTCTTTGGACTGGTGATACTTAAAGTATAACTTGTTCTATTTATTTATTTATTTTTCAATAAGGATACAAGATGGTGTCTAAGGATCAGGCCAATATCCATTTAATTTCCCCCTGATACCACTGGGTCTCATTCCCAAGGTAGGAAAACTCTTCCCTTAGAGATTTAAGAAGCAAGAAACTTGCCCAGGAGATCCTTTCTTTAAGATATTGAATAGTCTCTCCATGCCATTGGTCCTATACTTACATGTACAATATTGATGGGATGCTAGGCTGATAGCTTGAGTCTTTTTAGGAGTCTTTACCCCCTCCATGTTCTTTGAAGGCATATTGGAGAAGCTTCCCGGTTCTTAGGCTCCTCCATCTTCCTGGAATGTTTCTAAAACTTTTAATGATTACTAATAAATAGTAAATTTTTACAGTAATGTGAAAAACAAAACAAAACAAAACAAAAAAAACAAGAACATTGGTACTTTTCTTCATATTTCTTGTTATCTCCTTCTTCACAAAATTCCTTTGGTTGAGAGTTTTTATCTTTCCTTCTTTTTTTTTTTTTTAAATAGAACACTAAACCTCAAGACATATGCAACAGGTTGTTTTCTCAACACTTGATTTTATGATTATTTTCTTGCTGCAATATTTTTTTCTAGCTTCAAAGAAAAAAAAACTAGTATATTTGCCTGTTTTCATAATCAACTATAAAACCAAATGCAATACATGAAAAATTATTTTCAGACTTTAAATCACAGAGATCATAGGAATGTGACCCTGAGATAGAGAAAACAAATATGGTAAGCCATGGTAAGGCCATATGAAACCACGAGGCAAGGGGAAGAAGACCTAAATAGAAAATAATCTTACTGAATTGAAAAAACAAAACAAAATAAAACATTGGAATTATGGAGCATTGAGTTATCCAGAATTTGTGGATCAGATTACTAGGTAGGATAAATTTATCAAAGAAAAACACTCTAGCCCTAGGCAGTCTGCTCAATGCATAGAGTATTGGCCTGTGGACCAAAGGGTGTTGGGTTTGATTCCAGTCAATATACCTTGGTTTCAGGTTCTTCCCTAGATCAGGCCCTGGTAGAGGCTCATTCAGAAGGCAACCAATCAATCTGTTTCTCTTACATTTATGCGTTTCTCTCACATCTATGTGTTTCTGTCTGTCTTACCTCTCTCTTCTACTCTCCCTAAAAATCAATGGAAAAATATCTTTGAGAAAGAATTACCAAAAAAAAAAAAGAAAGAAAGAAAGAAAGAAAGAAAGAAAGAAAGAAAGAAAGAAAAGAAAAGAAAAAGCACTCTAGAAATATTCACTAGAATCTTCTTAAGTCTGCAGCTTTACATTTGTAGGGTGAAACCACTTGGGGCTTGAAAAATCTTATTCAGACTCTATGGAAAAAAAATCAGGGAAAGCTAAGAGTTGTTCAATATCCAGCCAGCCAAAGTGAACACTTTGGCCATTTAGCAGAGATCACAGAAGTATCATGCCTTAGTAGTAAAATTAAACTAGCACCAGAATAAAGGGTACTCTATAATTGTCTTAAAAATGCTTAAAAATAATTCTTAAAAGGATCAAAATGATTCAAAAGAAAGTTAACTGCATTTCAAAACAAACTTCAGCTCTCTTTAAAGATCATAAAATTCAAACATTCATGCATATAATATTTATAATGTTTGAGATTAAAATTGAAATTAATAGAAATATAAAGAAGGTGAGAAATGCAAGCAATCACCAGATGAATAAATCAGTCAATAAAAAAAAGACACCAACATGACAGAGATTATAGAATTATTAGATAAGTATCTAAAACAACTGTTATACTAGTATATAGTGTTTATATGTATATATCTTTATATATATATATCTTTATTTATATATATGTATATATATCTTTATTTATATCTATATACATCTACATATATAAAAAAGAGTTTTTTAAGATACTTATCATAAATATTCAAGAATTTATAAAACAAAAACATGAATACAATGAGAAAAGAAATGGAAGAACAAAAAGCCAAATTAAAATTGTAGAGCTGAAAAGTACAATAGCTATTTAGGTACTGCAGAAGAAAAGATCAATGAACTTAAGGACAAAGCAATAGAAATTATCTAAGCTGGAACATAAAAATAAATAGATTGTAGAAAATTAGGGCATTAGTGATTTATGAGGCATATAAATAAAACTAAAATGCATGTAACTGCAATACCAAATGAGCAAGTATGTGTGGGGTGGAGGTGGTACACAAAATACTTGAAGAAAAAATGGCTAAAAAGTTCTGAAATTTGATGAAATCTGTAAAGCTACAGATTTAATAAAATCAATAATCACCCAAGCATCATTAACAAAAGAAAACCACACCAACAAACATAAAAAATAAATAGCTAAAAATCAATGATAGAAAGGGAAATTCCAAAAAGTGAGGAAAATATTTATATGCAAAACACCAGAGATAAAAATTTCTACAAAAATAATAGAACCCAGCTGGCAAGGCATTGACCTATGAACCAGGAGGTCAAGGTTTGATTCCTGGTCAGGGCACATGCCTGGGTTGTGGGCTCAATCCCCAGTTTGGGTCATGCAGGAGGCAGCCAGTCAATGAATCTCTCTCTCATCATTAATGTTTCTATCTTTCTATTCCTCTCTCTTCCTCTCTAAAATCATTAAAATATTTTTAAAATAAAATATTAATAACAATAATAATGGACACTAGAGAACAATAAAATTATATTTAAGTGCTGAGCAACAGAATTTCAAAAAATCAATCTAGAATTTTATATCTATTTCAAAATCTTTTAAAAATAAATAGGAAATATGACTGATTTTTTAGGCAAACAGAAATGAGAGAATTTATTGTCAGCAGACCTGTACTACAAGAAATACTAATGGAGATTCTGAAGGCAAAATAATTATAGACAGATGAACATTTGGATCCATATAAAAGAATAAAGAGTCCACAAATAATAAACATGTTAAACACAATTTTTATAATTTCTAAATTATTCTAAAGAAAGTAATTGTTTAAAGGGGATATAATAACAATATATTGAAGAGTTATAAAACATGTTACAATGTTTAAAGAAAATAGAAAATAAATAGCATGGGATGACACAGAAGAATAACATATTGAGGGCCACACATTGGATGTATTAAATATATTGTTGGTTAAAGACAGACTATTGTATTAAAAATATATATTGGTGTAGTTCCATTTGTTAATTTTCTCTTTAGTTTCCATTGCCCTAGGAGCTGTATCACTGAAGATATTGCTTGGTATATGTCTGAGATTTTTCTGCCTGTGGGTTCCTCTAAGATTTTTATGATTTCCCATCTTATGTTTAAGTCCTTTATCTATTTTGAGTTTGTTTTTGTGCATGGTATAAGTTGATGGTCTAGTTTCATTTTTTTTTGCATGTATCTGTCCAATTTTCCCAACATCATTTATTGAAGAGACTGTCTTGACTCTGTTGTATGCTCTTGCTTCCTTTGTCAAATATTAATTAAATATAGTGGTTTTGGTCAATTTCTGAGTTCTCTATTCTATTCCATTGGTCTACAAGTCTGTTCTTATGCCAGTACCAGGCTGTTTTGAGAACAGTGGCTTTGTAATATAGCTTGATATCTGGTATTGTGATCCCTCCTATTTGTTTTTCTTTCTCAGATTTGCTGCAGTTATTTGGGGTCTTATTTTATAAAGCTTCTGCACACAAAGGAAATAAGAAAGCTTACTACATGGGAGAACGTATTTGCTAATGTTATCTCTGATAAGAGTTTAATCTCCAACATTTACAGGGAACTCATACAAAAAAACAAGCTAATAAAAAAAATGAGCAATGGACCTAAATATATATTTTTTGAAAGAGGACATACAGAAGGCCAAAAAACATGAAAATATGCTCAAAGTCACTAATCATCTGAGAGATACAAACAAAACAACAATGAGGTACCATCTCACACCTGTCAGAATGGTTATCATGAACAAATCAGCAAAGGACAAGTGCTGGAGAGGATAAGGAGAAAAAGGAACCCTCATGCACTGCTAGTGAAAATGCAGATTGATGCAACCACTGTGGAGAACAGTATGGAGTTTCCTCAAAAACTAAAAATAGAACTCCCATTTGACCCAGTGATCCTACTTCTATGAATATATTCCAAGAAACTAGAAACACCAATCAGAAAGAATATATGCACCCCTATGTTCATAACAGCATAATTTACAATAGGTAAGATTTGGAAATAGCCTAAGTGCCCATCAGCAGATGAGTGGGATAAAAAAAAATGTGGTATATCTACATAATGCATACTACACTGCTGTAAAAAGGAAGGAACTCCTACTATTTGCAACAGCATGGTTGGACCTGGAAAGAAAGAAGTCAGAGAAAGATAAATATCACATGATTTCATTCATTTTGTGGAATATAATGAACAACATAAACTGATGAACAAAAACAGATTCACAGACAGAGAAGCATCAATCAGACCATCAAACCTCAGAGGGAAAGCAGAGGAGCGGGGGAAAGGGAGCGAGATCAACCAAAGGACTTGTATGCATGCATATAAGCATAATCAATGGACACAGACACCAGGGGTTTGAGGGCACCAGCAGGGGCGGGAGGGAGGTAACGGGGGAGGAGGATAAGGACAAATATGTAACACCTTAATCAATAAAGAAAAAAAAAATATCCACCTTAAAAAAAATGTATGATGAAATCTCAGAGCAATTGCTAAAATAAATAAGCAAAACAGAAGTATACCTATTAGAACAATACTGCAAATAAGAAGGAATACAATTGATCTATAGGAAGGTAAAAAATAAAAATATGAGAAAAAATAGACCACCACAAACAGCAAGGTAATAGACTTAAAATCCATCAATTAATAATAATGTCAAAACAAATGGTATAAATACTCATATTGAAGAGCAAAGATTATTTGTTCAGATTAAAAAAAGTGAGAACCAAATACATGCTTCCTATAATACACACACCTTAAAATAAAGATACATATAAGTTAAAAATAGGAACACAATAAATAATTATAGATACACATGTATACATGGGAACAGTATATATGCATATATTTTCTAGCTATATATTCATTGATCCATTGAAATGTCCTAGAACCAGTGTTAACCAGTAGTAACAGACACATCTTTCATTCTGGTCTTGGTTTCTAAATAAACTTTCTGTTTTAGTTATGACATGTAAAAAGCTTAGAAGTTATCACTCCATCATCACAGCGATAGCAAAAACTGAAAACGGAAAATTAATGGCTTTTCTTGGATCCATTAGAGAACTGAGATAATAGGACAATCTATCACTCTGATATTTGGAAACTGGTGCATGCAGAGAGAAGCAGTTAAGATCCATATACGTGGAGCAGAAGCCTATGGAGCCATGCACTTGTAGAATCCCTTAACTATTCATTTTGATGGACTTCTGTAGGCTGACTGTGAAATAGCATTAAGGTTAGAAACTCTTGGGCATTCCAATCCTAAGGGGACTTAAACACTTTTGTGAGCTTTTCATCCAAAAACTCAAACAGATACTCATAGTGAAGATTCAAGAAAGGTCCTTTCATGGGTTTGTCAAGGGAAGGGGGAGAGTAATTATATTAGTTTTCTAGGGCTGCCATAACAAAGTATCACATGTGAGTATGGCTTAAAACAACAGAAATTATTCTCTCAGAATTATGGAGGGTAGGGATATAAAACAAGGTGTCCACAAGGTCATTCTCTCTCTGAAACTTATAGAGAAGACTTTTTTGCCCCTTCTTAGCTTCTGGTACTGGCATCAATCCTTGGTAACCTTGACTTGTGGCTACATTGCTCCAATCTCTGCCTCTGGCATCACATGGTATTCTGTCTGCATGTATGTGTCTAAATTTTCCTTTTTTTAAGTATACCAATCTGAATGGATTAAGACCCACCTTAATTATCTCATTTTAACTTGATTAAATACACAAAGACCATTTTCCCAAAAGACCATTAATAGATACCAGAAGTTAGGAAGTCAACAAATCTCTTTAGAAGAATACAATTCAACCGTAACAATAATAATTATCAAATAAGTCCCAAGCCCTCATAACAAAAGTTTACTATTCAGAAGAAATGAATTTTCCAGAGCTTTATTCTAACTCAGATAAGGGAATTCCTTCCACCAGTCCTTTCTAGGCTTCTGTCTCCCTTAAGAGATAAGTAATAAAATATGTTAAGTAGAGAGGTTGGCTTTAAGAGGATAGTTTGAAAACACTGTGGTCAAGGATGGCAGTAGGGGATACAGGGGAAAACAATAGCACCAGGGAAACCTTAAAGAAAGTCACAGTCCTGCTCAAAGACTAAGATTTTAATCAAAGAATTATCAAACACTCCCTACACCCCAACCACATACCTTATCACCACACCATAGACCTCAATATAATAACAGTGGATTACAACTTAAAAAGCTGTAAGACACAGACTCTATCTTAAGAGGAATACTTAAGAAAGGCCAACATCAAGAAAGGAGACAAAAACAAGGACACTAAAGGAATTTGAATCTTCTGGCACTTATAGATACTGCAAACATTAAACACGGCCCAACTCCTAGGCAGATTACCATAAATCCAAATACTAAAGGCCTGTTTATCTCTCTATTACCCAATAAAACATCTTCAGCTTTCAAAGCATGCCAAAAGGCAAGAAAAAACACAATCTTAAGAGACAAATCATCCTCAAGACCATCCTCAGATATGACACAGATAGTGACATTATCACATAAGAAATACAAAATAATTATGAGTAATATGCTAAAGACTTAGGAAAAAGCAGACAACATGCAAGGACAGATGGGAAATGCAGCAGAGAGATGAACACATTAAGAATTAAAAGGAATTTTCAGAAATGAAAGAACACTGCATGAGGAATGAAAAGTGCCTTTGATGGCTTATTAGTAAAATTGACATTGTTCACAAATCAATGAACTTCAAGACAGGCAATAATAAAAACTTCCAAACTGAAATTCAAAGGGAAAGAAAAATATGGAAGGAAAGAAGGAAGAAAAGAAGGAAGGAAGAAAGGAAGGAAGGGAATAATTGAATAATCATGAACTGTGGCGTACTATTTGAAATGCCAGAAAAAAATAACAGAGAACAGAAAATAAAACATGATGTAATAATAATGATTGAAAACATTCTAAAATTAGTGACAGGCATATCAAACTGTAGACTAAGAAACTTCAGAGCATTCCAAACAGGATAAAAATTAAAGAAACACACAAACATATATCAAAACACATCTCTAGGCATATTATATTCAAATTCAGAAAACCAAAGAAAAAGAGAAAAATCTTGAAAGAACCAGGAGGTGGTGGTGAGGAAACATTTATCAAGGAACAAGACAGTATGGATAGACCTGAAAAATAGTATGCTAAATGAAATAAGCCAATCTAAGAAAGACAAATATAACATGATCTCATATATTTGTGAGATCTAATGAATGAATTGACCAACAAAATAAGACCTAAAGACATGGAACTGACTAACATACCTCAATGTGAGGTTGTGGGGATGAGAAGAGATAAACCCAAGAACTTATATGCTTATAGATATAGCCCCTGGACAGGGGCAATAGGGTAGTGAGGATATGGGGGTGGTTGGGTAAAGGCTTGGAAAAAGGGAGGAACGGGTGGAGAAAAAGGGAGGAAAGGGGAACTATTCTTGTAATACTATCAACCATAACAACTAAATTAAAAATATATATATAGCAGACTTTCTATCAGAAAAATTTAAGCTAGAAAAGATTGGAATGATATTTTTAGTATTGAAAATAAAAACAAAAAATCACCAACCTAGACTTCTATATATAGATAAATGATGCTTTGAATATGAGGGGAAAAAAATCAAGATTTTTCTTGGACAAATAACTGAGGCAGATAATCCTTTGGGAAATGTTTTAAAAAACAACAACAAAATATTTAGGCAAAGGGAAAATGCTAAAGTCAGAAACTTGAATCTACATGGAACTAAAGTTCCTAACCAAATTGTTAATTTTAGGTCTAATGCAGGGAAAATACAAATAAACCTAGATCATCTTACATTGCCAGGAAGTAAGGAAATGCTTACAAAACAAAAGATGTCTGTCAGAAGATTACAGGAGTCAACCTGAAGGAGCTTTCCATGGTTAAATTTGAAATAATTTGAGCAAAAAGACAAATAATACAGTAGAGAATATAATGTATAAAATAAATATGTCAAGCCATTCTAATATAAATTATTAAACCAATTAATAAAAGGGAGAGGTGGACCAAATCTTTCTTACAGAAGAACTCCAAATATTGTGCATAGAGACACCTCCATATAGAAACTGTTGTTTAATTCTCTTCTTCTTGAGTGTGGGCTAAATTGAGGAGTTTGCTTCCAAATAATGGAGTATGGTAAGAAAAATCACAATAACATTACAGGAAATACCTGGCAAACTCCAACTTAATAAAGTTATCAATGTTAGTAAAACCAATGATAAGTTATGTTGCTATTATTTACTTCCTATTATACTATACTTGAAAAGCACACCACCTCTGTGGTATTCTTCTCCAAGAATCGTAACTCTATTGTCATGTAAAACTATATCATAATCATAAAAATCACAATGTAAAACAGGATCTAACAAAAACATCATTACAGGGAAATTTCTTGCTCAAAAGGTTTAAATTATAAAAGAAGAAAGGCACTGTAGAAGTGTCCATAAGAAACTATAAACATAATAATGAAGCCAAAGTTAATAGATAGAAGGAAATATACAAAGTGGAAAATAGTGATGTGAAAAACAAACAATAGGAAAAAAAGCAAAAATACCAATAAAATAATTGATTTATAGCATTACTAATAAAAAGAAGAAAAAATGATAGTGTACAAATATCACCATGAAATATGATTCAATACTCCAGGCAAAAGTATAGTAGGGAACATTGGAAACAAGTTTAGGAAAATAAATTTAATGACTTTGATGAAATAAATAAATTCTAGGTAAAATGACTAACAATAAAGTTTTGGTGAGAATAATAATTGGAATTCACTGATAAACTAGTGAGAATGTAAAGTGATGCTATCACATTATGGTAGTATCTTATAAAGTTTTATATATATGTGTGTGTGTGTGTGTGTGTGTGTGTGTGTGTGTGTATATATATATCATATATATCCTATTAATAAAAGCCTAATATACTAAGTGTCCAGTCATCCAGTTGTCCAGTCGTCCATGCAACCAATCAAGGAGTAATATGCTAATTATATGCTAAGGCCACTTAACCACTCACTATTATGTGCACTGACCACAAGAGGGCAGGCCGTCGACTGGTCAACCAGTCACTGTGACAGGCACTGGCCCACTGAAAACCAGTGGGGGATGATGTTCCGACTAGTAGGTTAGCTTGCTATTGGGGTCCAGCCAATCGGACTTGCAAGATGGACAAGACATGCCCTGGAGCCCTCCCACAGTCTCTCCCCAACTGGCCAATTTCCTGGGTCCTTTCTCAGCCCTGATTATGCACTTGTGGGATCCCTCCACCTAGCCAATATCCTCTCACAATCCAGGACCCCTCGGGAGATGTCAGAAAGTTGGTTTTGGCCCTATCCCACAGGCCAGGCCAAGGGACCTTACTGGTACACTAATTCATGCACAGGGCTTCTCTCTCTCTCTCTCTCTCTCTCTCTCTCTCTCTCTCTTATTATATATGTACAATAATTTTACACATATGTAAAATATAAATTCACACAGATACATATATGAAAATGCACTCAGCAGTGTAATAGCCTCAGCCAAACTGGGAAAACCTCAATATCCATCAACTGATGGGCAGTAAAACAAATGATGGTAAACCTATACTATGGAATACTATTCAGCAATAAAACAACAAAATGTTAATGTACACAAAAATAAGAATGAATCTCAAGACATTATGTAAAATGAAAAAAGTCAATCCTATACACTTTAGGATTCCTTTGTACATTATTCTATGAAAGGCACATTTTTAGTCACAGAAAGCAAATCAATAATTGCTTGAGGCCAACTTATGATGAGGGTCATTGACTGGGCACTAGGGAACTAGCTGTTATGTTGGAAATATTCTACATCTTAATGATTGTGGTTCTGTGAGATATGCATTTGTCAAAACTTATCAAGTTATATAGTGAAAGTGCATGTATTTTATTGTTAACAAAGTATACCTTAATAATGTTGGTTTAAATTTTAGAAATCCGAAACAACAAAAAATTACTTTTGGTTTTCTAGTAGTACTTTATCTCCCCTACTGCCCTGAAATAAGTAAATGCTTTTAGAAAAATAGGTAAAAGATCAGATTAGAAACCTTATATGACAAACCTACAGCCAACATCATACTCAAGAGGCAAAAATTGAAACCATTTCCCCTAAGAACAGGAACAAGATAATGACCACTTCTACCAATCTTGCTCAACATAGTACTGGAAGTGCTAGACATAGCAATCAAACAAGAAAATGAAATAAAAAGCATCCTAATTATTTAAAAAAAGAAGTAAAACTGTCATTATTCACAGATGACTTTATATTGTACATAGAAAAGGTTAAAGACACTATCAAAAAACTAAATGAATTTGGCAATGTAGCAGGATACAAAATTAACACCCATAAATATATGGCTTTTTTATACACCAATAATGAGCTCACAGAAAGAGAAATTAAAATAAAAAAGATAGAGGAAGCCATAAACAAATGGAAGAGCACACCATGCTTATGGATTGATAGAATCAGCATCATTAAAATGTCCATACTACCCAAAGCAATCTGTAGATCAATGCAACCCCCATTAAAATACCAAACTTACAACAAACTCTCTAAAAATTCATATGGAATAAAAAAAAAAGATCCTGAATAGCCAGAGCAATATTGAGAAAGAAGAACAAAGTTGGAGGAATCACAATATCAAATATCAAGCCATATTACAAAGCCACTATTCTCAAAACTGTCTGATACTGATACAAGGACAGACATAAATCCATGGAACAGAACAGAAAACCCAGAAATTGACCAAGTCATTATGCTCAATTCATATTTGACAAAGGAGGTAGGAGCATAAAATGGAGTCAAGACAGTCTCTTGAATAAATGGTGTCAGGAAAATTGGACAGATACATGCAAAAACATGAAACTAGACCAACTTACACCATACACAAAGAAATAAACTCAAACTGAATAAAGGAGTTAAACATAAGGTGGGAAATCCTAAAAAAATCTTAGAAGAATCCATAGTCATCAGAATATCAGATATATGTAGTAGTAATATCTTTACTGACACAGCTCCTAGGACAATGGAAATTAAGGAGAAAATAAACAAATGGGACTACATCAAAATAAAAAGTTTCTTCAGAGCAAAATAAACCATTAACAAAACCACAAGAGAGCCTACTGCAAAATTTATAGAGAACTCATACAACTTAACAAAAGGAAGATAAACAGTCTAATCAAAATATGGGCAAAGAACCTATTTAGATACTTTTCAAAAGTAGACATACAGAATGCCAAGGTACATATAAAAACATGCTCAAAGTCACTAACCATCTGAGAAATACAAATCAAAACAACAATGAGGCACATCTCACACCTGTGAGAATAGCTATCATCAACAAATCAACAAAGGACAAATGCTGGCAAGGGTATGAAGAAAAAGGAACCTCAATGCACTGATGATAGGAGTGCAGACTAGTACAACCACTGCAGAAAACAGTATGGAGTTTCCTCAAAAAATTAAAAATGGAACTCCTATTTGACCCAATAATCCCACTTCTAGGAATATATCCCAAGAAATCAGAAACACCAGTCAGAAAGGACCCACCCCTGTGTTCATAGCATTACAATTTACAATAGCTAAGATTTGGAAACAGCCAAAGTACCCAACAGCAGATGAGTGGATTAACAAACAGTAGTATATCTACATCGTGGAATAATATGCTGCTATAAAAAAGAAAGAACTCTTACTATTCATAACAGCATGTATGGACCTGAAGAACATTATGCTAAGCGAAATCAGCCAGTCAGAGAAATATAACTGTAACATGATCTCGCTCATTTGTGGAATATAATGAACAAAAAAATTAATCCGGTAACACAGAAGCATGGGATAGTCTGTCAAACTTCAGAGGGTGGGCTGGCAGCAGGTGGGGGAAGGCGGGGGGAAGGGAAGGGAGTAAGAGATCAATCAAAGGACTTGTATGCATGCATATAAGCATAACTAATGGACATAGACATCATACGGTGAGGGCATGTGTTGGGGGGTGAAAGTGGCTGGGGAGAGGTCAATGGGGAAAAAGGAGGCATATGTAATAATTTAAACCATAAAGAATTTATATTAAAGAAAATCAAATAAAAAATTAAAATAATAACAAACAGAAATAGAAGCACATTAATATATTAAAAATATTCTTACACAAACTCTTAATCTTTTATTTAAATGACAAACTTCTTTCTATACCTAATGCAGATTCAGAATAAGCCATATATATATGTGTGTGTGTGTGTGTGTGTGTGTGTATTATGCATACATTTGGCATAAAAGTACTTAAGAATTCCAGGAAGAAAGGGCATGCCAGTTTTGCTCCCAATTCTGCGACTAGAATTGGCAAGTGATTTTTTCATCTAGGTCACAATTTCCTCATCTGCACATGGGGGATGGAACTTGATAACATCTAAGTTTCATTCTTGATGTACCATTCTGTGGTATCATAATATTAGTGTCCTTATAAAAACAAATAGAAGCTAGAAAACAATCTTCAGCAAAATAGCTGAATTAAATTCATTTTCTGGTTTAAGAGATGATTAAAAGCAACTGAAATGGGCAAAAGTTGAAATAATCTATCAAATCTACATGTAATTAATGTTTTAAAATATAGTATTTGCCTTTTTTATTTAAGTTTTAAGTTTTTGTTTTGCTGAGGGAAATCACACCATTTCACAATCAATCCTGAAATGCATTCCCTCTTGTTCTTTATGAAAACGTGGACTACCATAACAGAGGCAACAGGGAGAAGGACATTTTCAAAGGAAGTCACTATGAATTTTGTTCTGGGAGTTTGTGCTTTTGTTATTCATCTTACAAATGTTTTAACTCTTCCCTCACTGTCAGGGATGAGGGGTCAAGCTGCCTCTAGTGAACCTACTGGAGATGTCACCTGCAAAGATAGCCAGAGAAAGTTAAGGTTGTCAAGGGACCTGGCACAATTTTGACCTACATTTCTATTCCAGTTTCAGCAATCTCCAGTGATGGAGTTATTTGTAAAGATTACTGTGGAAGACTCATTTGTATGGAAGTTAACAGTTGTCAAGGATGCTATGATGTCCCTCACTGTACCCTTCTGCCACCCTTAAGGACTAAAGCACACAATCCCCTGGGTTCTGAGAGTGTTGGCAGCTAAATGCTCTTGGCTCAGACCTTCCTGGAACTGTCCTGAGACTAAAGAGTTTTTGTCTTTTTCTTATTGAATTGCAGAAGTTCTCTATGTATTCTGGATATGAATTTTTTGCCAAATATATTTATTTGTAATATTTTCTCCCATTTGTAAGTAGACTTAGCATTCTCCTAGTGGTGTCTTATGATGAATAAATGTTCTTAATTTTAATATAGTTCAAATTGTTATTGTTATAAGTACTTTGGAAAGTTGTCTGGAAAAATATATATATAATATATAGATATAGATATAGGTATAGATAGATATAGATGATATAGATAGATATAGATATAGATATAGATATAGATATAGATATAGATATAGATATAGATATAGATATAGATAT
>JAAGEH010002459.1:0-17933 GCA_011751065.1 Lasiurus cinereus | reverse complement strand
TTGCTCCCCCGGGGGGAATACAAGATGCATCCAATCAATGATTCTCTCTCATATTTCTATCTCCTTTTCTTTCATCTCTGAAATCAATAAAAATACATTTTTTAAAAATAAGTAAGTAGAGCGGAGAGAGATTGATTTTAGCTTAATGTCATGTCTTTGGCCCATTTCAAAGCTATTATTTTCCATCTCTTTGGTTAACTCTACCAAGGTATGTAATATACATAAAGCAGTCCCACAAACATTTTTTGGAGTAGCTTATCAGATTTGAAGACTTTTTGTGTCTGATTGCACTATAAGAACAACAGCTGGAGATCAGCTGCAACATATTCTGGAAGCAGTGTTTCTTCTCATCCGTATTATATCATTCACAAGTTTAAAAAAGTCTTGTAAGAGACAGGAAAGGGATTTTCCATGCTGTCTCTTATCTACATGTTAGGAAAGTCCCAGATCCTTCCAGAGGAACAAGAAAAATAGCTTTGCAGGTGTGTGCATATGTGTGCGGATAGCATTTCAAGAGCTAAACAGCTGCCTGTCACTTATTGTAATTTGCTTCAGATTCTGGCTTCCAGTTTCAGAAGATGTGAGTGAGGGCACGTCCATGACTCAGTTCTCAACCCTTGCCAAAGTAGTAGTTTTCTAGAAAAAAAGAGAAAAGAAAAACTACAGAAAAAGAAAGCAAAATCAGAAAAGAGAAGAGAAAAAGAAACTGCTATGCACATTCATAACTTCTGTGCATGACTAAATCCTGACAATGTGATAAGGAGCACAGAGTCAGTGTATTTAGCAAAGAGAAATACACATAATAAGGCCTACCTAACGTTTCAATAGACACACAGTTATTTTCAGCTACATTAATTAGGCTCTGTGCACAGTGCTTGCACATAAATAAAACCAGATGTTTAAGATGTGGCTCAGACCTATATTCTCTCATATCTTCCTGCCCTCCCTCACCGCTTTCAAGAAATTGGCATTTGGCCTAAATGGCAGGGGAGGAGAGGGGTGAATAAAAAATAGTTGTGGGGTTACAGTCTTACTGCTGTGTTGATGAGCAGTTGATGATGTGTGATGACTGCACTTGGCTTTCAAGACCTCTCTGAGGGAAAGCTAAGAATTGTCATTTTCTTGAGGCAGCTGGGATGCTGAAAGGTTTGTTTAATCATTAAAACTAAGTTACACACAAATTAACATGTGAATATGTTAATGAATGTGGAGAGAGTGGTCTCATGGAACCGAACTCATCAGGTCTCCCTCCCTGAATTGCATTTCTTATTTTTTTTAAAACTGATTTCAGAGAAGAAGGGAGAGGGAAAGATAGAAACATCAATGATGAGAGAGAATCTTTGATCATCTGCCTCCTGCATGCCCACCCCTGGGGGATCAAGCCTGCAACCTAGTTCATAGGTCGACACTCAACCACTGAGATACACAGAAAAGGCTGAATTGCATGTCTAAGCACAACTGCTCCACCAATATGTGGAAAATTTTTAGGATTTAAATGAATCTGAGAAATGCTGGGTCACACCAAGTTAAACATGTTTCCTTATTGTTGGACTGTCAGAGCCACTAATGTGCTGGTACACATTGTGAATATTCATGTGAGCAGTGTACTACTCAAAGCTGGTTCACTCAGACACTTGTGGATATTTTGTAAGGGTAGCAATCTGCAAGGCATGCTGTGAGAAATGCTACTCTAAATCAGACCAAGGTGTTTGTCTAGTCTCTGGCTGAATTGTCCCTGTGTGAGGAAAATAGCCACTTTCCAAAAAAGTCCATTCTGTCTTATACAAAATCTAAGTCAAATGTAATTTTCCTAACATTAACCATAACCAACTTTCTTCTAAATTCCACCCCTGCTCCTGCTTTTGTATTTTAGAAAAACAAAAACAAGAATAATGTAGTCCCTTTTTCTCATGATAACTCTTCCGATATTTGAAGGCAACAATTATATTCCCACTCTTCTATTTTGCAGGAAAATTCCAGTTCTTAAATAAATGTATCAAATTACAAGGTTTAATCCTCTGTATCTGAATGTCTTCTTTAAGCGAAGGCATCCCAAAATAAACACAGAAATTCAGATATCCTCATATAAATGTACTCCTAGATCTCAGTAGCTTCTGTCTGGCACATGTTTCTTATCATTGATTCTCATTAATTTACTAAAACTTTTGAGTGATTCTCACAAATTTTGTGGCAAAATGTGTGTATATTACAGGAATGTTTTAGGGGATGTTAGGAGCACACACGTCCATTAGATTCCATTTGCCCTCCATCATAGAGCATGTTCTGTATAATAAATTGGTTCTCTTTCCTCAGTTATTTATAAAGTCATCTCAGTTTCATGCAAATTTTATCTCTTTAAGAGAATGGGCTGATCTACCATGAAGCTTATTGTAAGTGCTAGAGTCCTCCTTCTGGCTTAAAACTGACTCATTATGGGTTATCACATAAATCCTTTCAAGCAGTTACAAATGCACATAATACTAACTGGAAATTTCTCTAGGTCAAGAATTCAGAATATAGTAAAATATACCACCAAATGCCTTCTGATATTAAACTGTAGTTATTTCCTGATCTGCAAGTCTAAGTGGCTAGTCTCATTGATGTAAATAATGTAGTTATTAATTCAACATCTACGGCATCAGTAATGACATGAGTGTTGTGGGAATAGGATGATGTTAATTGTAACTGATGTAGACGCAGGTTGGAATCTGAAGGAAGTAGGCTGTCAATAGCTGAGATCACTTCAAATGACAGGAGAGGAAGCAGCTAAAGAAAAAAATCACCATAGTCATGTTAATAGGCCACCAGTACACAGCAAGCCTTTTGTTTTTATTTTTTCTCTATTTAAAAAAAATGGAAATGGGAAAAGAGGTGACATCGAGTTTTGTGGCATTAAAATAAGCAATGACATTTCAGTCTTTGTTCACACAATGATTTAATTTGAAAAAAGTTTATTTGCTCAAACTTATGTACCACTGGACTCCTCAGTTAAAAAAAAATCCTGAGTATTTAGTAGTTGCAATAATAATATTTTACTAAAAGAAGAGCTGACTTTGAAAAGTTATAGCTTAGTTTGCTTTCTTAAAAAAAAAAGAGAAGTAAAAATAATCTTCTATTTGACAAATTCAAGTGTCTTATTATCGCTAATCTGGAAAATCCCCAAGAATTTAATTGAAACAGATAATAATGAAAATCTGTAATAGTTGTTTGTCATTTTAAGGACAAATATTACTTTCAAATCACTTTCCCTTCCCAAGATTTAATCTGCCAGGTTTCTGCCCACAGTGAATTCTTATAGCTAAGAAAGGGCATTCAAGCGAGAAACGCTGAGGGAGGCATTTCAGTTGTGGAGGAAGATGGAAATTTTCTGAGCACTAGATTTTCCCCTGTCAGGCCTGGGGATGCCATTTGAAAAGCTTCTTCACCCATGTGTTCTATTCATGCTGCCACAATAGTCAGATCTTGCAACCAAAAAAGACAAAGTTCTGGAGGGAATGTAATATTGTTCCTGGTAACATACACTCTCAAGAATAAAGAAAAAACAGAGAGGCAAAGTAAATAAACCAATAAGGTTTAAAATGATTAGCACAGAGTAAAAATTGTACCTAACATTTTATATATCTTGCTCTGTGCTCAGCATGTTGTTCTAAGGGAATATTATGTCACCATTTTACACAAATATAAAGTGAGGCAAAGAGGTCATTAACTTGACTAAGAATATTTGGCTATGTGTGTGTAAGTGTATTTAAAGCACACATCTGTATGTGTGTGTGTGTGTGTGTATATATATATATATATATATATATATATGTGTGTGTGTGTGTGTGTGTGTGTGTGTGTGTGTATGTATGCATGTGTGTATATACATGTATATAGATAGCCTTTACTAAGGTCTAAGTGAATACCAATACACTTCACAAATTAAATAATACAATTTGAATTGTTTTGACATATGTATTTGCCCACAAAATAATACCATGATCAAGATCATGAATACTCCCATCACTGCTAGAGTTTCCTTATTTCCCTTTGCAATCCATCTCTTTTCCTTTGTTCATGCTGAAGCAACCATGGATTAGTTTTCTTTCTATAGGTTACTGTGCATTTCTTAAAGAATTTTATATAAAAGGAATTTATACAGCATATGCTTTTTTATCTGGCTTTTTTCACTCAGCCCCCATTTCTCTAAGGACACTCTTAACAGCTTCAAAGCCTCTTCCTCACGTTGTGCATGACTATGATCCTGAAACATTCACCTATTAATCCAAGTTAATCAGGCATATAAAGACACTTTCAAGTATTCCCATAATCTTCCTTCCTTCCCAGGATTATGGGTGGGGACTAAAGGATAATATTCCCCCTTTTTCACATTATACAGTTACATACCCCTTCCATCTCATTCTTCATCTTGAGTAGCTCTTCATTTTCAATATTCTTTTTAAATGGTTAGCCCAAAACTAAACACAACTCTCCAAGAAGGGTATCACAAGAAGAACAGTGGGACCCAGTTGGTGTGGTTCAGTGGTTGAGCATCGACCTATGAACCAGGAGATAACGGTTCAATTCCCAGTAAGGTTTGATCCCCAATAAGGAGTGTGCAGGAGACAGTCGATCAGTTATTCTCTCTCATCATTGATATTTCTATCTCTCTCTCCCTCTACCTTCCTCTCTGAAATATATATATATATATATTTTTTAAAAGTACAGTGGGAAAGTCATCTGTCATATTCTTTAGGCCTCTCTAAGCCTTTTGCCTTCTGAAGCAGTCAAAGAAGGATATACATCTTTCTTGCTCTGTGAAGGAGAGGCCTCAGTCAATCAGAGGACTTCCGCGTGTTCCCCACATGTGTAACTAGGACATCACATGGTAACTCTGTGCTGATAAACAAGATTTAATAGTGCATTTTAGAGTTAAGAATAATAACCAGAAGCACATAATATATGGCCTCATGATCAGTAGTCTCCTTATTTATCCAAGTTTGTTTTGGTTTGGATAAAAATGAAAATTTTTTCAAGTTGATTTTTCTTCTGCCAAAGAGTGACGTTATATTTGATTTTTGTAAAACTAAGTTTGAAAGTTGGAATTTACATCAATATGTTTTTTATTACACTCCTTTTACTTGAATACCAATCACAATAACAAAAAGGTTTTCGATTAATGTTAACAAAGACCTTTAAATGCTAAACAAAATGTAAGCAAATTCTGGGATAGGAACTTCTGCCAGATACAAAGTGTCATGTTTCCCTTTCTCGGGTTTCACTAAATACCAAAAGGCCCAATACTTGGATATGAAAGGCATCTACTAATTACATTTCAAGAGTCAGGCAACGGTCATAGTTATATTTCACAAAACAATCATATTCTCTTAAAGGAAGTCAAAGATTACTATGTGGGCATTGAAGCAAGTATGAATAAAATAGATTTTGGTTTTCACAAAAGGAATACAGATTTTAATATCATTCTCAATTTTATTGTCCTGGCTTTACTAATTTGTATTTTTGGTGGATAAGAAAACTAATTTTTATAAGCAATTCCATGAAATAGAGCTCTTACAAGAGCCTCTATCTTTTTTCATTTTAGCATGTACTACACTTTGAAATTAGGTGTCATTTGTATGTTTGTTTTGTAGATTGAATGTTTGTGTCCTTCCCAAAAAATTCTTATGTTGAAGCCCAAGCTGTATTTGGAGACAGAGTCTCTGAGAAAGGTTAAATGACATGCTAAGGGTGGGTCCCTGATCCATATGATTAGTGGCTTTATAAAAGAGATATCAGAGAGTTCTCTCTCTCGCTCTCTCACTCTCTCTCTCATTCTCTCTCTCTCTCTCTCTCTCTCTCTCTCTCTCTCTCTCTCTTGCGTGTGTGTGTGTGTGTGTGTGCCCGCACTAAGGAAAGACCATATGAAGACCTTTAGAAGGCAGCTGTTCTCACTAGAAACTCAATCAGAAGGAAACTTGATCTTGGATTTCTAGCCTCCAAAACTGTGAGAAAACAAGTGTCTGTTATTAAAGCCAATCAGTCTGTGGCAGCCCCTACTGTCTCCCCACCACCAGTGTACTAAAACAGATTGTTAAGTGGCTGTTTCCCCCAGCTAGATTATTATAAGAATTTTCATGTGAACAGCTACCAACTCCATTTGGTTCACAAGTGTATTCCCAAGTACTCAACACAGGGACTCCATATAGTATCCTCTGTGTCCCCAATGGCTGCTGGTGGAAGTGGGCTTGAGAATAAGAATTCTCAGAGACCTCCACAGAAGGATGAGATATCATGAAAACTTATTTCTGTGGAATTAAACTCCTTCTGTGCTACCAAGAAAAAGGTCCAATTTTGTCTTTAGTAGGACTAGGATTGAAGCCATTTTTCAATTTCTACTCCATATTTGCATAGTCCAGTCCAGCATCCAACTAGCTTAGCTTGTGTTCCCAGCAGCAGTCCACCGTGTCTAGAGCCACATGGCTATGAAAGTGACATCGTAAGTGCAAGGAAGCAGGAGCAAATTCAGAGAAAGAGAGAGAATCCCTTTGTCTACAGATTTTAACCTTCTAATATTTTGCATGTGTGCAGTAGCTCCGCCTCTTCTCAGCAATTATCTTTTTCCCATGTTAGACTAGTAGGCAATTATTTTCTCTACATCATGCTGGCTTTACTGTATATGCATCAGTCTTCACTTTTGTTGAACCCCTTCCCCCAGGGATTGGCAGGGAATGGACCGGTGGATCTCTGAGGAGTGTGAAATTGCAGCTTCTTGGTGAAGCTGTCCTGATGACCACGCTTATAATGTCTGGCATTCTCTTTGCTCCTTTCCTATTACTAATATCAATAACTGGCTAATTGCATTAATAACAATAACAGGCATTCAATAAATATCTAGTAAAATATGTAATTTTTTCAAATGAACTTTGAGAAACTTTTATATATTCTCTTTTTATTCAGAATAGTTGATATCGGGACTCTCTGTAACTGATTCTGAGACAAATTCTGATGTGTGTGTAGTGGGATGGTGGTGATTTCCTCACACTAACAAGCAATTTGTTGGACATCAACTTACAATTTAAACCAGTTCTGGCACTATCTACCTGAGTATGGCATCAGATCCCATAGGGCTCACTCAGTCTTACCAATGCAAGCCAGAGGCCCAGGTTATTACTTGTACTTTTTCTGACTGATCAACTATAAATCAAAGGTTTTCTAGATATCCTCCTTGAGTTTGATTAATTTGCTAGAGCAGCTCAAAAAAACTGTTTACTCACTAGAGTACTGAGCAGCGCAATAGAAGAGAGGCACAGGGTAAGGTATTTGGAAGGGCACAGAGCTTCCATGCCTTCTTCAGGTCTGCCTCTCTCTGCATCTCCACATGTTAACTCACCTGAAAGCTTTCAAAAAAATGTTTGGATTTGCCGAAACCGGATTGACTCAGTGGACAGAGCGTCGGCATGTGGACTGAAAGGTCCCAGGTTTGATTCCGGTCAAGGGCATGTACCTTGGCTGCAGGCACATCCTCAGTGGGGGGGTGCAGGAGGCAGCAGATTGATGTTTCTCTCACATCGATGTTTCTAACTTTCTATCCCTCTCCCTCTCTGTAAAAAAAAATCAATAAAATATATATTTTTAAAAATGTTTGGGTTTGGTGGAGACTCGATTACATAAGCAGGATTGATTAAATAACTGAACATTGACAATCGAGTTCAATATCCAGCCACTTTTTCCTCCTCAGAGTTTGAGAATGGGGGCTGGGACTGAAAGTTCTAACTTTTTAATCACAAGGTGGTTCCCAGGGCAATCAGCCCCCATTTTTAAGTTACTCAAGGGCTTTCGAAGAGTCACATCATTAACATTTAACATTAAATTAACATTTAAAGACACCTTTATCACTTACCATGTCACTTTCATAGGAAATTCTGAGGATTTTTAGCAGCTGTAAGCCATGAACAAAAATAAAATATAGGGTCCCCAAAAAGATGTATACACACACTTTGAATAATTATAAAGATAGTGTTTATTAAAATACATTTCATTTTCAAAATTGAGCTATCAACTCTTAAAGTTTGTATACATTTTTGGGACACCTATTTTTTTTTAAATAAAGTACAGCATCACACTTTAAAATCCATATTTATAGGGGACATAATTTCAAGGTGTGGATGATAATCTGAGTTAATGTTTCCCCCTTAAGAGTCATCAACTCTAATGAAGCTTCTATGTATGAACAGAAATAAGAGACTTTTTCTGAGATGCAGATCACTGAGATGCCTTAAACATGCCAGGCCAGAATCTGCTTCCATAAATCCATGCGACTGGATTAGAAAAGCAGAGGCAGCTGCTCAGACCTCCCCACATTCTCTGCCTAGGGAATGTCCTCAAATCCATGCTCTGCCGAGACTCTGCTCTGTCTTAAACAGGCTACATACACTTCCTGGCTTAACTCTCAGACAGACCCTCCCCCTTCACCACAGACTAGAAACATGTCTTTTGGAAAATGTGACCTCATCCCAGGATAACTTGGGTTCATTTATAGCAAAGAGGACTGATGAAGCTGCTGCCAACCTTCAGCCAAGGAGGAGTGGGAGGAGGGGAACTGGAGCAGAAAGAGGTGGAACTTGCACTACCTATAAATCAATTTTGAAAAGTTTGAAAGGTTTGACTCTAAATCTTTAAATATCTTCTATCCTTTTACATAGTGATGGGTAGTTAAGATCTTGCTATTCAGAGTGTGATCCTCAGACTAGAAGCAGAGGAATCAGCTGGGACCTTGTCAGAAATGTTCATCTCAGGCTCCACAACAGACCTACTGAATAGAAGCCACATTTTCACTAAACCACGAGAGGATTTATATCCACAGGAAAGTTTGAGGAGCAGTACTTTTAAGTAGTAGGAGTAAGAGCTGGAGAAAGCTAAATCCTGGGAGATATAGCTGAAATCACCAGTTCTGATCCCTACTCAGACCCTGGATTAACTCTTGGGTCCATCTCACAGCTTTCTCCTGAAGCCCCTCTTCCTCCAGGGCTATTCCCTTCTCCTGTCCTCTGGGAAAAGAATCTGCATCTCTCTTCTACCTCTGGGGGTCTCCTAGAGGTAAATCATGTGGATGTTGAGAAGGAAGAAAGAGGCTGCCACACTTAACCTCAAAGGATCCTCCTGTAGGAGAGAAAATTCAGAAGTTGCTAAAGGGTGGGGAAAAAAGGGATGGTGTGGTGTGAGATCTCTGTTTTAGGATAATTTTAAGTTCATCTTCCTTTCAGTAAAAAGACAAACTTTGCCTATGAAGGTCATCTTTCCATAGAAACATGAGAATGAAGAAAAAGATGAAGGAATAGGAAAATTTCCAGTGCTAGAAACCTACTTTCAGCTCTGCAGGTAAGGAAGAGGGGTAGCAGAGATTAAGAAGCAGCTGGGCCGGGACCGGTTTGCCTCGTGGATAGAGCGTCGGCTTGCGGACTGAAAGGTCCCAGGTTCGATTCCGGTTGGGGCATGTACTTTGCTTGCGGGCACATCTCCACTGTGGGGCGTGCAGGAGGTGGCTGATCAATGTCTCTCTCTCATTGATGTTTCTGACTTTCTATCTGTCTCCCTTCCTCTCTGTAAAAAATCAATAAAATATATTTAAAAAAAAAAAGAAGCAGCAGCTGGGACAGATCAAAAGTAGGATAAATGGCTCTCATTAATTCCCCACCCCACCTGCAAAATAAAAAGAATGCAAGGAAAAACATGGAAATCCCCAAGATCACCTCAGCAGTTTCAAATGTAAGGTACTTGATTAGCATGCGGACTCTTCTACACATAGCCTTAAGGTGTCAGCACAGTGCCTTGTATGGAGAAGACTTCAATCCAGGTCTGGTAATCGCCTTGTTGAAGGCCTACTCTTTTTCCATTAAGATGGTGATAAGTTATTCTCTCCTGTGTAGAGGAAGGAGCATTTAACAAATTCTTAAGGGTTCATTTATTTTTAACTTCATGGTGAAGTTAATACAGTACTGGTGACTTCCCAGGAGGTAAAAGCTTGTCTTAAACAGAGGCCAAGATTGCTGGGATACACAGGAATTGTAAGAGACACTCTGTTAGAGTTTGAGTCAAGGGTTCTGACATTGAATGGGAAGTAATGATCTCAGGAATGTGAGGAACAACTTAGTAACAGAGTGGGAGTGAAAGGAAGAAGGGGAGTGGACCTGGAATGGAAACAGTGACATGTTTGTATCAACTTAAAAGAGCAAGGGAAATTCAATTGCTTTGACTTGTTCAACAATATGGGAGAAGCTGGGGAGGAGAAGGGCCCCATGCTGTGCTGATGCAGACAGCAAGTCATAGGGGAAATGTAAAAAGGTCAGCAAAATTCAACCTGCACTTGAGCAACAGCTGTTATTTTAACCCTATGCAAAAGGTCACAGTGTTCTGTCCCTGATAACAAAAGGATGTTGGGGAGAGAGAGAATGTACCACACAACGGAATTTACCAAAGGCCAGATTTCATTTCAGGGAAACAAACTGGCTTTTGTGGAGGGTCTCTGTTGTGTGGTTTCCTTCTCCTGCTGTCCCATTAGCTTAATGGATTGGGGAGGCCATTCTTAGGGAAGTTCTGCTATTATAACCACTTGTGGACAAACAGAGGCCACTTACTAAACCTGACAAGCTCAGGGGAGGCCTGCATAGCAGACTTTATAAACTCAGAGGCCTAAAGTAACCACATAGAATGGTCTGAAGATAAAAGGCAAGTCATGGGTCATGGCCAATAGTCACATTTTAGGCCTTTGCTTCTTTGACAAAGTTCAATCTTTACCTTAACTGAGCCTTTTTTTTTTTTGCATCTAAGATAACATCGCTTTAAAAGTCAGAGAAGTAAAAAAATAAATGTCAGAGTAATCTCCTTTTCCAGACCCCACAGGGTACAACTTCCCATCAGAGCAAAAAACTCCAGAACTCTTGTTCCCCCAAATATGGCCTCTATCTGCTGTGTTAATTACTATCTTGTACCCACCAATGTGAGAGAAGCATGTCTCACTGTTTTACTTTTTATCCAATACCAGAGATTTCCCTACTTTGCTTTCTCCCACCCCCTTCATTGACCACAAATAGATTTTATGTAACCCTCTTTACATCTCCTTGTGAGTCTCATGTATAAAATGAGCTGCAAAACTGCCATTCTTTGGAGAAGTTTCTCAATCTGTTGAGATTTTGCTTCCAGACAACTGTCGTCAGTTTGGCTCAAATAAACTCTTATACAACTCTTACGCTGGGCATTCTTTCATTGACACATCTTTCTGGATCACTTCCTGGTATCTAAACCTTCCCTTGAACAAAGGCTGGGCCAGACAGGCAGTGCCTGCTTCTTGGCAGCTATTGAGTACCCTGTGCTTCTGCAACCCTGTGGGCATGCCTCTATCATCTATCCTTCACACAGCATCATTATCTGTCTCCTGCCTGTCTTCCCCACTGACTGTGTGTCCCTGGAGCAGCAGGTCTGTGTACTCCATACTTTCATAAAGCTGGCATACAGAGTAGGTTAGAAAATGCATCACAGAAAGACAGTCTCCATGAGTAAGGGACTCCAAGCACAGCTGGGCTGGACACAGGTACTCCCAGCACTGTTGCATCAGGCAACATCAAAAGCATATCCTTGTGAACCCACACTGGAGAATGGAAAATTGGAAAGGTCACTGGTTTCAATCACGAAGGCCCTTTCCCTCCCCTGCATCTCCAGCCATAGTGTCATCTTAAAAGAAGCAATGAACAAGGGAATGAGAAAGCGTGAATTGCCAGAATTGGGAAAAGGGACATATTCGTATGCATCATTACATCCTCACTTTGTTGCTCTACTCTACCTTCGGGGCCACTCACCTCCACTGTATCTGCCACCCACACCCTTCAGAAGCTCTTGCCACTTATTTCCAATAATTCTGGCCTCTTTGTTCTCGTAGTAGCTCTGTAGTCTGGGAAAGAAAACCTGAATGCCAATTAAGGACCTAGGACAAATATGTTCTCAAACTTTTTTAGAATCCTTGCAAGAACCCTAACCATGATTTTTTCACAGCACACTCTTGTTCACTACCCTAACTGACTCCTTTTTTCATACTGTGGAAGTGAGGATCTCTGCTGATAATCTGAGGATATGTGAAGTCAAGGAGTTTCATCGAGATTCTATATAAATTGCACTGACAAATCCTAACAGATATGGTTTCACCGAAACTGGTTTGGATCAGTGGATAGAACATCGGCCTGCAGACTGAAAGGCCCCGGGTTCGATTCCAGTCAAGGGCATGTACCTTGGCTGCAGGCACAGTAGGGGGCATGCAGGAGGCGACTGATCGATGTCTCTCTCTCATTGATGTTTCTAATTCTATCCCTTTCCCTTCCTCTCTGTAAAAAAATCAATAAAATATATTTTAAAAAAAGGTATGATTTCCTTTTTAAGAGAAAAGATAAGAAAATTTTTATCAGGTACAACAGGCTAATAAATGAAAAAGTTTCAAAAAGGACTTATGGACTGCTGAGATATTATATGGCTTTGGTCAAAATCAAGAATATTCTTTTAGGGAGAATCCAAGATGGCGGCATAGGTAAACACCTACACTGCTGCCTCACACAACAATTTCAAAACTACAACTAAAAGACATAATGGACATCATCCAGAACCACAGGAAAGCTGGGTGAGTGGAAGTTCTACAGCTAGAAAGAAAGAGAGGGACTCACAGAAACCCAGAGGAGCTGCAAAAAGCTGAGGTAAGGAGGTGTAGAGAGAGCGGGTGCCGGAGTACCTGGCTGGCTTTCTCTGGCAGGAGGGAAACAGAGACTCCCAACAGCATTGAACCCCTTATCTTACAACACTAAACCCCAGATCCAGCCGAAACTCATACGGGGAGGTGGGCGGGGGGGGGTAGTTTGGACTGTGAAAAGGGAGAGATGCACGGAAATATTAGGGGAGTCGCAAAAGATCAGAGGACTGGTGGTGGCGCACATGGCACTGCTCGGAGGACTGACTGCTGATTGTGCCCCTGGCTTTCTCCAGTGGGCGGGAGACAGACCCTCCCAACTGTGCCACTTCTGACTCCACTAAGCCCCTGTTATGGGCGAAACCCTGGAGACCTAGACTCGTGTGGTCCTGGTGCGCAGGGGAGCTGGAAAAGCAGCGGTTAGAGGCACTGCGGGCACACATGCACACAAGGACCACTCCAGCGATTACCCAGTCACATGAGACTCAGGGGCCGTGGAGGGCGGGGCCGACTGGAAGGCAAGGTGGTCCCTTAAGCCCTGAGACTCCACCCATCCCAAGGTCAACAGAGCTTTCTTCGGTTTTGCAAGTCTGGTATCATAAGGCTTAATTCAACACAGAAGTTTCCCCGGCATAGTGAAAATGCCAAGACAAGGGAAGGGATCACAAACAAAAGAAATGGAGGGGAAAAAAAAGACTGGATATAGAGTTCAAAACCACGCTTATAAAGTTTTTCAAGAATATGCTAGAGAAGTTGGATAAAGTTAGCGAGAGCCAAGAGGAGATGAAAAAGGACCAACTAGAGATGCAAAAGATCCAACTAGAGATGAAAAAGGACCAACTAGAAATTAAACATACACTGACTGAAATAAAAAATATTATACAGAGTCCTAACAGCAGACTAGAGGAAGGCAAGAATCAAGTCAAAAATTTGAAATATAAAGAAGCAAAAAACACTCAACTGAAAAAGCAAGAAGAGAGAAGAATCCAAAAATGTGAAGATAATGTAAGGAGTCTCTGGGACAGCTTCAAGCATACCAACATCAGAATTGTGGGAGTGCCAGAAGAGAGAGAGCAAGATACTGAAAACCTATTTAAAGAAATAATGACTGAAAACTTCCCATTTCTGGTGAAAGAAATAGACTTACAAGTCCAGGAAGCACACAGAACCCCATATAAAAGAAATCCAAAGAGGACCACACCAAGACACATCATAATTAAAATACCAAGAGCAAAAGACAAAGAGAGAATATTAAAAGCAGCAAGAGAAAAACAGTTCATTACCTACAAGGGAGCACCCATACGACTGTCAGCTGATTTCTCAACAGAAATGATGCAGGCCAGATGGGAGTGGCAAGAAATATTCAACGTGATGAATAGCAAGAACCTACAACCAAGAATAATCTATCCAGCAAAGCTATCATTCAGAATTGAAGGGCAGATAAAGAGCTTCACAGAGAAGAAAAAGCTAAAGGAGTTCATCAACTCCAAACCAGTATTATATGAAATGCTGAAAGGTACTCTTTTCGAAGAGGAAGAAGAAAAAGGTAAAAGCCAAATAATTATGAACAGCAAATACATATCTATCAACAAGTGAATCTAAAAATTAAGTGAATTAAAAATCTGATGAACAGAATAAACTGGTGAATATACTAGAATCAGGAGCACAGAAAGGGAGTGGACTGATAATTCTCAGGGGGAAAGGGGTGAGGATTGTACAGGGAGAGACTGGACAAAAATCACACACCTATGGATGAGATCAATGGGAGGGAGCTAAGGGCAGAGGAAGGGGTGGGAGTTGGGTGGAGGGGAGCTATGGAGGGGAAAAAAGAGAAACAAATGTAATAATCTGAATAATAAAGATTTAATTGAAAAGAAAAAGAATATTCTTGCAAAATCTGGCTTTATCTATATCACTTAAACTTAATAATTTTGAGCATTTTGCTTAAAGACTAATCTAATGCCTTATAAATTCCTGGGTTTTGTAACAAATAGCTGGGATTGTTTGTCCTAAAGCAGCTTTTGGAAGAAACAACTTTACTGAAATTCATTGCTTTGGAGGTCCCTAAAATGCCATAAAGTTAATGGAAAGATATAGTATTGAAAGATATACTATTAATGATGTACAAGACTAAATCCTAATCTAGGGCATCTATTTTTAAATCAGGTTTATGATTTATAAGCAAGTTCATTATCTAACTTGTAACTCAGTCAGTCAAAGCTTCCAAGTTTCTGAAAGCTACAAGTGAACACAAAATCTTTTCAAGTTCACATATTACTTTTGTGGGAATTAGAGGGACTATGAATGCCAAATCAGACTTAGAAAATTTTCTGGATATTTTTAACAGTCAGTGACTCATGGTAGTAGTTCCCTCTCACTTGCTCTAATTCTTACTGACATTCTTTTATTTTTTTTTACTAGATGCCAATGCATTTGGTCTAGTTATCCTTTCTCTCTCTCTCTCTTTCTCTTTCTCGTAACTGAATATGAATGATATACTGTATCTTAGTCACAATGGCCTAATTTAAACCATGATCTCTACTTCTTGAGATGAAGTCTATCCCAAGGAACAAAGCAGATAATTCACATCAAACTATACTTTGTTTCTATTTTGTTCCACTATCTCATGAATGAGTGAATCTAATTATGAAAATGTCACAGAAATGGGAGTGGATTGTACACCATGACTCATCTATTAACATGCTAAAAAGGTAGGGAGGAGGAGTACAGTAATGGCCAATATGCTCACCCTAATGGAGCATGCTTCATCCTGAACGCGGTGCTCTCAGGACCGCCAATGACGCTGTTTCTAACCAAGGGGCATTTGTGAAGTGAAACTAAGCTGGAATTCAAAACAAAACTAAAACATCTTTCCTGCTTTCTTTTCTCCTTACTTCTCCCACAATTGCTTTAGAATCCCTGCTCCAGTTTCTTTCTCCTAGGCCTCAGAACAGCAATCACATAGTACGATGTTTGGAAATTTACTGTGTACTCATCTCAACTAAAGGAGAACTGATGTCCCATAAGAACATACATTCCATTGAAAGGTTGGTGCCAATAGCTTATGGTTGGATTCTATTTAGTGCAATAGGGTCTATGTTTTTATTTTGATCAAATTCCGGTGATAAGGTTAAAATGAGGACAACAGTGCAAGGAAAAATCAGGAATTACAGAGACCAGCAGCAGGATAATGGGAATGAATATACGTATAGCCACAAAATGCAAAGACAGTGTAATGACAGAAATAGAATAGTAGGGACCAGCTATAATTGTAAGAAATATTAATCATGTTCTGTTAACCATGATCATTTTGTTCTGATTAAAGAAGGCACAGGCTGGGAGTTGCACACAGATGTGGGAGCTCACCTGGAAATGTGGCCCATCCTCTCCATTTGGGAGCTGCCTATTATCAAGGAAAGATGAACAACCTATTGCAAAGAGCCAACCCAGCCCTTTGAAGACTCCCCCCACCCCTGCAGCCCTTTGCATACCCTTTGCAAATCTCTCATTACCTGTAAACTGCCCATTTGGCATTCCCTTTTGCTTACTTCCCCATGTAATCTCTGTCTTTCTACTCAATATAAGCAGCTGGTTTATGGTGGGGCAGAGTAGATTTTTGTGGATGGCCTGCTGCTCTCCCATACTGTTGGCAGTATTGGAATAAATGTCCATATATGATTCAACCTTGTCTCTGCTGAACTGGCTCAAGTAGTGACAGGCAGCCTGGACTCTTTGATTGTATGGTTACAACATAAGTAGGTCATCTAGTTTGTGTAACTTCTCCTTTTATACTGCTGCACAATCTAAACAATATTAAGCCTTACAGAGTTTAATTCTATAATATCCTGTCAACAATTTCTTGTTCTCCATTCCCCTGCCAATGCCATGTTTAAGGCTACCAATGCCTCTTAGCCTTGCTTTCTCTCTACTCATTAAGCAAACTGGTGCCAGTTACCAGGTATTCTTCCCCAAAGAAAAATTTAAGGGTTCTTCATTAAATTCAGAAGAAACAAAATATAATGGAAAGGAAAGAACAGTTGTTAGGATCTTAGTACATTGCCAATAGGCCTCAGGCAAGTTCTTTAGTCTGTCTAGGCTTCAGTTTTTCCTTTAGTGAAATAGAGAAGACAACAATTATTTGTGAGGATCACATGAGAAAAAAACATGTCAAATGCCTGGTATGAGGTACTCAATAAATAATTGACAGATGGGCTTTCTTTTTCCTTAAGGTCTACCATGATATGTCACTTTACCTTTTCAATCTCAGCATTCCTCTACTCTTTAATGTGCACTAATATCACCTCAATGCATTTAATTTAAAGAAGGGGAGGAAAAAAGAGGGTGCAGCTGATAGGTTCAAGCAGGGAGATGCTTTTTAACTTGATATAAATGTAACTAATGCCAGTCTTTGTGCATTCAGATATGTATTTTTTTATTTAACCTATTTTTATTAAGATTCAGGGTATGCCAGGTACTCTGATAGGCAGAAAATGCAGAGCAAAACCTGGCACAACCTCAAGCTTCATTGAGGGGACCATTTGAGTGTGTATAATATTTACAAAAACAAGGATGCCAACATTTTATTTTTTTAAATTTTTTATTGATTTTTAGAAAGAAAGTGAGAAAGGGAGAGGAAAAAAAAACACTGATGTGAAATAGAAATGTCAGTTTGTTGCCTCCTGCATGCCCCCTTGTGAGGATCAAGCCCATAACCCAGGCATGTGCCCTGACCTGGAATCAAACCAGCAACCTCTTAATGCACGGGATAATAACCAACCAATGTAGCCACACCCTCTAGGACATGATGCCCACATTTTAAATAGATAAAATTTGACTCATTCTGTATAGTTTTGTGAATCCCTGCTAAATCAAAATGGTATCTTGAGCATGTTCCTGGCTGGGGAAAGTAACAGGATGACCTGTCAGAGAACCTAAGATAAGCTTTCCTGATCTATGCTGGGCAGGCTTCAGATACAGAGCAAATTCCAATGCAATAAAGGCTCATTAGGCACAATCAGAAGACTGAGCTGTTCAGCAAATTCCATCTTCATCTGAGCTCTTGGTTTCTGCAACTGGAGGAGTCCATGCCTTAAAACTCCTTGTACCAGAATGCAGAATGCCCCTGGACCACACTAAGATATCAAGTATCTCCCAGAATCAGTGCAGGCAATGTCAGTATTTCAGTCTGATTGTCCACTAAATCTGCTTTCAACCTGGGAACAAAGTTAAA
>JAAGEH010002458.1:0-35540 GCA_011751065.1 Lasiurus cinereus | reverse complement strand
AAAAAAAAAAAAAAACACGCCAGGATCGCAGTTGTTAAGAGTGGCAAGAGCCATAGACGCAGTCTGCCAACTCATCCCCTTCTTTTAATCCGTGAAACAGGATCCCCCCCCCCCCAAAAGATCGATCGCTTTATCTCTGGGTTCCATCTGCACCTTCAACACGATCACAACGTCGCTGCTCCTGAGTGCCTAGCTACGCCAGCGGGTGCTTTCCATGCCATTCTTATTTCTTTTCATCATAGGTACTATGATCATCCATTTAAGAGATTTTAAAAAAAATAAAATAAAAATGAAGCGGGGCTCAATAGTTGAGAGTAGACCTTTGAAGAGGAGGTCCCGGTTTGATTCCTGGTCCCTTCCCGGCACATGCCCCAGTGGCAACCAGATCCTCAGTGGCTGGCGTGCAGGGAGCAGCCGATGGATGATTCTTTCTCATCATTGATGTTTCTATCTCTCTCCCCCTCTCTTTTCCGCTCTGAAATCAATAAGAAAATATTTTTAAAAAAAATAAATGAAGGTAAAGTGACTTGAAGACACTATGGTGCTTAGGCAAAGATAGATTGGTAGACAAGTACAATAGAATGAAGAGCCTAGAAGCAGATTAATGCATATATGTAAACTTGATCTGCAACAGGAAAAAAAAACACATTACAAATCAGTAGGGAAAGAAAGAAGATTCCATAAATAGTGCTGGGATAATAGTTATCCCTATTTTTAAAATACTCAGGGATTACTACTTCATACATTCCACACAGAAAAATCTATTTCAGGTAGGTCGAAGACCTAAACTGTGAACGAGAAAACTTTAACACATTTAGAAGAAAAGGTGGAATATCTCTGCGATCTTGAGAGTAGAGAAGAACTTCTTAAGATACAAATAAGAAAGGAAAGATTGATAACTTTTTACTACATTAAAATTTAACCTTCTGTACAAGATGCCATAAGTGAAGGCAATACACAAGTTATAACTGACAATGTTCTTAAATGTATAACATACAAATAATTTCTTCGACTCAGTAAGAAATGGCAAATAACCCAACAGGAAAATAGGGAAGTGATGTGAACAAGCTGTTCACAGAAAAGGAAACAAGAACAGCCATTCAAATATGTTTGAAAAGACACCCAATAACCAGGGAAATGGAAATTAAAGTAGTGATGAGATGCCATTTTATGACCATCTGATTGGGAAACTGAAAATATGACACCACCAAGTGTTGTCAAGGATCTGGAGAGACAGGATATTTCATGTGTTGCTGGTAGAGTGAGTATCCATTGATAGAACCACATCAAGGAACAATTTGGCAAATTCAGTGGGTTGGAAGTGGGATGTATTGTTAGACCTCAAGTAGACCCCTAACATTCAGTGGCTTGAAGTCAAGAAGTTTATGCCTCTCATGCTAGTTCATTTCCAGGTGAGAGTACCAGATCAGCAGTGCAATTGTGCTTCCTGCAGTTTGTCAGAGACCTAAGGTGACTGTGGCTCTCTCAGGTTCAACATTTGGCTTCCTAAGTTGCTCCACTCATTGTTACCACCAGTCACCCAGCTGGGAGGGAGGAAAACGGGAGTGTGAAGGTGTGAGCTGGTCTTCAGGCACCAGCCAGGAAGCTGCATACTTCATTTCTAATCACATTCTATTGGTGACAATTTAGTCATATGGTCACATCTAACTGAGAAAAAAACTGGGAAATGCAATGCTCAGCATGGCAGTTATGAGCCATCAACAACCCTATTAAAATGGCAGAAGAAAAGAAGAGATTTTGGTAAAAGCTAATGGCTTTTAATGCCCATTCTTAAACCCAGCAATTCCACTTTTGCATATATGCTCTAGACTACCCTTTATCAGCAGGAGCTTCTGCAAGTGAATTAAACCCTACACAAAATTATTTGAGCAACTATTTTCTTATTTCTCCCAAGGATAGCATATAGCTAGTATCATTCTAGATGCCCAGGAGAGAAGTGAATTCATTACACACAATGAATACCTTAGGGCAGTGGTCAGCAAACCGTGGGTCGTGAGCCACGGTTTGCCGCTCTGTTGACTGAGTTTGCTGACCACTGGACTAGACTAAATGTTATCGTGTAGTTGGAAGCTGTGAGGATTAGGCAATTGTGGCATATTGTGTGCAAAGAGGTAAAGGGTGGTATATGACAGTGGTTGGCAAACTCATTAGTCAACAGAGCAGCAAACCGCAGGTGGCTCACGAGCCATGGTTTGCCGACCACTACCTTAGGACATTAGGGCTTAATGCAATTAGCTAAGAAAAAGTGACCCAAAGAGTCTCCCACACATCTGCACAAGGAGATACGTTCATTGTGCATGGTCTGTAATAGTAGAAAAAACACAAATCTCACTAATAAAGAAATATATAACTAGTTATGGTATTTGTACAATAGGATATTATATAGCAGTCAAAGAACAAGGGCTATTATGTATTAACTAGAGACCCAGTGCATGAATTTTGCACAGGTGGGGTCCAGCCAGCCCCACCCCTGATTGGGGTATTGGGGGTTAATGGGGGATGGATCAGGCTGGTTGGCTGCCACAGTGCACATCATAGCCACCAGTCATTCCAGTTGTTCTGGTCATCTGCCCTTCCAGCCGCTGGGCTTTTATATATACATAGATATGAATAAATCTCAAGAACAATGTCGAGTATAAATAAATTATAAAAAGACTCAAATGTGTGACTCCGTTTGTATTAATTTTATAAACATGTAAAAATGTGATATATTGTTTAAGAATACACACGTGTATTGGGCATGATAAACAACAATTTCAATGTATAGATACGTAGATAGTTACGTCTACCATTAGAGAGAAGAGCCTAAAATAAAAGAGGGATATACAAGGGCATCATGTGTTTCTGTAATATTTTATTTCTTTTTAAAATTACTTATAAATGTTAAAATTTAATAAAGCTTGGAAGTGGGTGAGTGCTTCAAATATCATTTGCTGTATTTTGGGTAGCTGTTAAGTATTTCAAAGTTTAAAAGTTTTAATATAAAAAAAAAGAAGAAGAAAGGACCACAAATAAGTCACACAGGCATAAAGACCCCCAACTCACAGGTAGCCAAAGAGAAACAACCCAGGTCACCAGCAGGATGGGTCACTGGGTCTGCAAATATGATTTTTTTTTTATAACTTCCAAAAGAAACACAGGGGCAGACCTTCATCCCAGCCCCACAGGCACATCATGGACTACAGAATTTCGCACAGATGGGAGGAAGGCGATGAGCCCATCACCTCACGCAGTGGAAAGAAGCCATTCTGGATCAGGTCCTATGAATCCCTCTCTTTATCTGGTGAAACATGATGGAATTGATTGTGTTTCTGGACTGGAACTTCACAAAGATGAAAGAGTTTTGTCTCTCTTTTCTAAAAAAATATATTCTATTGATTTTTTACAGAGAGGAAGGAAAAGGAATTGAGAGTTAGAAACATTGATGAGAGAGAAACACCGATCAGCCATCTCCTGCACATCCCCCATTAGGGATGTGCTTGCAACCAAGGTACATGCCTTTGACTGGAATCAAACCTGGGACCCTTCTGTCCACAGGCTGACGCTCTACCCACTGAACCAAACTGGTTAGCAAGAGTTTTGTCTCTTAAAATTCTTTCTGACAGGGTGACATCATCTCAACTCAGTGATGCAAACCTTGCAAATATCATAATGGGTAAAACTGTGGAACATATGGTTGAGGACAAGCATGGTTCTAAGGATGAATGGAGAGGGATGGTCTTAGCCCAAGCACCAATAACAAAAGCCTAGTTTTATATCACCATTGAGAAAGATCCTGTCTTGTACATGCATCTGTCTTGTATCAGATTTCAGATGAGTATAAAAAAGGAGACCTCCATATCATGCCAGTGAGTCTCCTCCAGCAGAGCTGGAGCTAGGAGGAGCTATAGATTGTCTGATAGGCAAACATGTAGAATGCGTATATCAAAAAAGATGGCTCCAAATGGATTGGCATGATCATTCATCAAGTGGAAGCCAAACCCTCTGTGTATTTCATCAAGTTTGATGCTGATTTCCATATCTATGTCTATGATTTGGTGAAAAAATCCTGTTAGGGTACAATTTGCCACATTTGTGAAAATAAATGTATACTTTGTAGACATGAAAAATAATGTTGCTTTGGGAACTTAAGGGTCCCCTTTAATTCAGCACCCTTACCAGCATAACTGTTGTTTTATTCTGAAAAACAACAACAACAACAACAACAAATGTATGTGAACATGATATATTGTGTGTAAGGACTTTATCATGCTGAACAGATTGGGTGTGCTTGGTGGATGGGGCATGAAAGGAAGGTACAGTTATAAATTCAAGCTGAGTAAAGTTCAGCTAGTATCATAGAAAAAGTTTTAATATAACAGAAACAAACATTTCTCCTCTCAATGGAGATAAGTGCAATTTAACAGAATATTTTTTAAAGGTGAATGCTTAGTTAAGGGTTCAGAAGTCAAATTTGCATTAGGATAATTACTTCCCTTCAAATAAATATGAACCTTATGCAAGTTTGGGAGTCACTGGCAGACTGGAGAAAGAATAAGGCAGCTAGAATGGAAGAGAAGAGTCTAGTTAGAAGTGATTGTTGTCCAGGAAAGAGGGTGCTGGCTTGGACTAGGATTGTTTTGGAAAAGAGAGAGAGAAGTGGACTTGAGAGCAATTTAAGAAACAAAATTACAGACCTTGTTGATGAATCACATGTAATGGCTGAGAAAGAGAGGTGTCAAGGGAAACACATAGGTTTCTGGTTGCAGAACCGGATGCTCGGTGCTATGTCCATTGACATGGGAAGCACTCTGCTACAATAGTCTTGTGACACTCTCCTCTACCCGGCTTGTCAGGAGCTAATTAATGTCAAGTGGTAACCATCACCCCACATCTGCTGTGGTACTCACATTTGAATTCTTTTGCCAGTTATAAAGACAAAATGTCTCTTTGGCAGATCAATTTTTCCATGAAAGTAATTTTCGTGGAATAAGACTTTTAAAAAAAATAATGAAATCTTTTATTTGACATCATGGAAACAGTATAGTGTGACAAAATAAGGTACCTCTTTAATGGTCTCAGGAAAGTTAGAAGAGTATTTACAATGTAAACAATGCCAAATAAAGGCCAAATGACATGATACCATGTTTTGCACACAAAGGTTTCGTGATATTAGTAGAGAACTGCAGTGGATTATCTGAGTGTTCATGTATTACACAGTAGTATAGTTATATTATAAGTCGCATCACATATTCATTTTATGAAGGAAAGTATTACATACCATCTTTGGAGTAATAACTTTCCAAGCTCATCAGCAGTAAAGTTTATAGTTAGAATAAAATAATATTGCTTTAAATTTTTTTTGAAGTACTTATATTGAGATGCACTATCAAATTGGCCCCAAATATAACAGAGAGGTATTCAAAAGCTAAGTCCTTATTAAAAAGAAGAAAATGATTTATGACAAGTATCTAATTTTAGCAAAATAATATTATCCACCACATTAAATTAGTGTTGTGTTGATTCTGTAGTCTTGTATGTACATAATTTGTACATTAAAGTTAACTTTATAGTAGTATAAGAGCTGTAAGTAGAAGGACTTTATACATGGGTTCCTGAAAGTACATATTTAAGTAATATTATAATATGAATTTAAATAAGCATCAGGGCTCTAGGATAGTTATTTCCCTTCAAATAGGTCTGAACCTTATGCAAGTTTGGGAGACACTGGGCATTAAACCAACTTTAATTTGGTCTACAAGACCTTCCGTGATCTGGCCCCACATAATACCACAGCTTCATTTCCTGCCACTCTCCTACTCAAATCTGAGGTCCTGGCCACACTGTAATTTCCATGTTTTCACTCAGGCTATTCCCTCCACCCAGAACAAGCCATCTAAATCTACTCAGCTAAAACAACAAGCACCACAGCCCATAGACGTGCCTTGGGATTTTAATCCTCCCAGAATGATAATTAAGGATTATTTACTCAAATGAATAAAATGACACAGTATGTCCAGCATCTCCAATGGTAACAGGCACATGAGGACTCTCCTCCCTTACTGAAAAGTACGGCTGGACACCTGTAAGGCCACAACAGGGGAGGTACTAGAGGAGGCCACAACAGGGGAGGCACCAGAAGTCCAGCCAAGATGGAACCTTTTGTCCAAAACAGGTCTAGGCACTTCCCAAATGTTTTGTTTCACAAAATACTGGCTTTTTATCAGAAGAGGAGAGGAACAACTTTGGTCTACATTGGTGATAACCTTTTTGGCACGGATGTCAGTTCAGAAAAATTAAAAATTTATACAAGCTGCATTTAATTTTCATTCCAAATAGTTCATTTATGGAGTCCCAAGCTGAAATAATATGTATTCTTAAAACAAAAATTGTATGTTTTATTGATTCCAAGAACACTAATGAAAAAAATTCCTATAACTCTTCAGCTACTAAAAAGTTACTGAGTGTATTTGAGAAGTAACAATACCCAAGCATCTTTTTAAACTCTTGTCCTAAAATTAGATATAGATCCAGGTGGATGATATGCAGCTGACAGCCCGTTGATAAAGGAAAAGAAACGGAAAAATATTCCTCCTTGAGCCAAAGTTTATATTGCCTAGGGATTCGGAAACAGCTTGTAATTCATATTTTACTTTCTATTTGCTTGTAGACTTTTATAGCTCCAATAAAATTTCATGTTTTAAAATACTTACCTAGTTCTAGCTGGTTTGGCTCAGTGGATAGAGCGTCAGCCTGTGGATCAAAGGGTCCTGGGTTTGATTCCAGTCAAAGGCATATATGTACCTTGGTTGCAGGCTCCTCCCCGGCCAGGGCTCTGGTTGGGCTCATGCAGGAGACAATCAGTCGATGTGTTTCTCTCACTTCGATGTTTCTGTCTTTCCCTCTCTCTTCCACTCTCCCTAAAAAACAATGAGTAAGTGAGATTAACAAATAATAATAAAATACTTATCTATTTTTAAATTATTTATTTGTACATATGCAAATTGTATGCTATATTCTATCTGTAGTAAGTTTTAAGACAATTTTTTCCAACTTGTAGTAATTTCTTTTCTCCTGGATTTATTCTGTTTAACTAAAACAATTCCCACCCCCTGACCCCCAAATAATCAATGGAGTACTAGTCCTGCAAGATATTCTGAGAAGCAGAAATGATCAAAGTCAACTAAATGGAAAATTATGTATATGGTATTCAAGTCACATGAACAAATTTTATATAAATACCCTGAGAAATAAAACCTATTTAGTTAGCCAGTTTGATTCAGTGGATGGAGTATCAGCCCATAATTAAAGGGTCCTGAGTTCGATTCTGGTCAAGGGATCATGCCTGGGTTGTGGGCTCGGTTCCCAGTTGGGGATGTGCAGGAGGCAGCCGATCAGTGATTCTCTCTCATCATTGATGTTTCTATCTCTTTCTTTGAAATCAGTTAAAAATATATACGTGTGTGTGTGTGTGTGTGTGTGTGTGTGTGTCAATGGGAAAAATATCCTCTGGTGAGGATTAATCAAAAAATAAAAACCAAAAGCACACACACACAAAAAAAACCCTATTTAGCCTTGTTTAATTCAGTATTTCTCAGACTTACTTGAATGTGAAGTAACAAAGGGAAAGGAACTCCAGCTGTGAAAAGCAGAGGGATGAACCTGATCATATGTACTTGAGTGAGGCTGAGTGAAAAGGGCTCATAGGAACAGGGTGGCTTCAGTCAACCCAGAGAGCTCAAGTCCAGAAGATTCCGTTCCGGCTGAAGTGACCCAAGCAATCTCAGGTGAACCAGGATAACAGTAACAACTATTACTGCCATTATTTCTGCTTCAATTTGTTAATTGCTCAGGATGGAAAGGCACTCTACATACATTATCTTTAACCACATAAAACTCCTGCAAGATAGGTTTCATCTGATTTTTTAAAATTTATTTGCATTTATTTATTTTTAACAATTACTTTTTTTTATTATTACTATTATTATTATTATTGATTTCTGAGAGAAAGGAGGAGGGAGAGAGAGAGAAAAACATCAGTGATGAGAGAAATCATCCGTCAGCTGCCTCCTTCATGCCGCACACTGAGGAGGAAGCCGCAACCATGACCTCCTGGTTCATAGGTCAACGCTCAACCACTGAGCCATGCTGGCCAGACCATCCTTCAGATTTTAGAGATGAGGAATCTGAGGCTGAGAGAAAGTGAAATTATTCCAGCAGAAAACAGGATTTGGTCTTAGACCCATCTTACTGCACCTTACCGGCTCAGTCTAAAGCTTCTTTATTGACTCAACTGCTCTCCCTTTGTTCTCAAAGCCACTGATTACCCTCTCTGGAGTCTTCCCTAACAGAAATAATTCTAGAGAAAACAGGTTAAACACTGATTATTTTGGCCCACTTTACTATACCATGTCTGATTCCCTCTATGAGCCAAATATTTGCACACTCTAAATCTGAAACCTCTGATCACCTAGGCATGAAATGGTATTTTGAAATTACTTCTCAAGGCCCTTTAAGAATCACACAAGCACAGCCACTGTGGCTCAGTGATGGAGCATCAATCTATGAACCAGGAGGTCACAGTTCAACTCCTGGTCAGGACACATGCCCAGGCTGCGGGCTTGATCCCCGCTGTGGGGCTTGCAGGAGGCAGCCAGTCAATGATTCTCTCTCGTCATTGATGTTTCCATCTCTCTCTTCCTCAATAAAATCAATCAAAAAAATTTTTTTGTTTTAAAGAATCACACAAGAAAATCAATCTTAACAGTTAAAACCAACTCAAACACCTATAGAGGCCAAACAGAAAACATAAATGAGGGGAGCTGGTCAGAAATAAGACAACAGTTGGTGACAAACTGTAATTACTCCATCAAAGGGCTTAACTGTTTCTTAGCTTTGGCACATTGTTGTCAAGCAGAAACGTGAGCCTGGTATTATTTGATCATATTTTTCAAATGAATCCGGAAACACAGTTTTTATGTGAAGTCTCCCAATTCCAAAATGTTGATAACTAATTTCTTTTTAAAAATATATATTTGTATTGATTTCAGAGAGGAAGGGAAAGAGAGAGATGGAAATATCAATAATGAGAATTATTGATCAGCTGCCTCCTGCATGCCCCCTACTGGGATCAAGCCCGAAACCCAGGCATATGCCCTGACTGGGAATTGAACCTTGACCTCCTGGCTCACAGTTCAACACTCAACCACTGAGCCACGCTGGCCGGAAGACAACTAATTTCTTTAAAACTTGGACACTGCCCAAAACAACATAAACTTGCAGGCTGATTGTTCATAACCTCATAAGTCAACTTCTACTAAAAACAATATTACTTCTGACACTTCCCCTCTATCCCACTAATCACTCCCTCCATCCAGTAGACCTGGGTCCACATTGCTTTTAATAACACTCAAAAAAATCAAAAGTTAAGACTTATCAGTACTGGAGTCATGTTTGAAACCTTACAGTCTAAAGTTGGTTATTAAAAAAAAAGAAGACCCCATTTTTTTTAAAAGATGGCAAGAAGGTTAAAATAAGTGCATGTGTCACTTGAAGACTAATGGCAATCATTGTGTTACTTCTGTAGGATGCATTGTATGCCAAAGTGACTCCACAGAAGTCATTGGCACTGCTCCATGACCAAATATTTTTGCTTCCTCCTCTCCAAACTGATTTTCTAGATTAATTTTGGAGACTAGATTCAGGTCACAGGGTGGGTAGTCCTCCATGACATTCTTTTAGCAATAGGGGTGCTTGTTAGAAGGGTGGCTAATGCCACCCGACACCTCTATTATTCAAAGCTAGGGCTCTAGGTGTGGCTTCTGGTCTTTTAAGATCAACATCACCACTGTCTCCAGAGAAGAGCCAAGGAGAGGAGGATGGAAAGAGGTTGGCTCCATGGGGAGGGATTCCTCCTCTGCCTCATTCTTCACCTGCTGCTTCAAGGTAAGAAGGGATAAGAACAGGAGCAAAGCAGACATATAACATTTGGGGAACAGAGAAACCAGACTAATTCTTGTTATTCCTAGGCAGTCAATGATTGGATACTCATTTTGGTAAAAACGGAAACTTATAACACTGACAGCTTTGTACCTCTTTCTAGGATCCTAACAGTTAGCTCACTTTTCTCTTTAGTTACTTCACACTCTCCTGCTTCTACTGGCCTCTTCTTCCTTCCCTGTGTCTTTTTCTCTCCAAGTGTATAATCCATCCCCGTGGTTTCTGAATATCAGGTAATGTTAAGAAGAAAATTCCTTTTTAGCTCTTTTGAAACAAATGAAATTGGACAGGAAAGAAGCTAAGGAAAAGAATGTGGATAAGACATCATGAAGAGGAAAACTTTTCCAGTATAATTTTTCCCAGTCTAGAGTAAATTTTTTCTGTTCATTATTGAAAATGAGCAACCAGGAAGAGTACAACATCAGAGATAAATACAGATGTTACCACATCATTCTCTGTTTCTACTCCACAAAGTATGACTAGAAAGGGGTTGGGTATAAGGAACTCTCTTTAAGGTAATTTCAGCCCGGCAGTACAGCTCAGTGGTTGAGCATTGACCTATGGTCTGATTCCTGGTCAGAGCATATGCCTGGGTTGCAGGCTCAATCCCCAGTGTGGGGAGTGCAGGAGGCAGCCAATCAATGATTCTCTCTTATCATTGATGTTTCTATCTCTTTCTTCCTCTTCCTTCCTCTCTGAAATCAATATATATATTGATTTTAATATATATATATATATAAAATAGTCTCAGTGGTGCCCTGGCCGGTGTTGCTCAGTGATTACAGTGATGGTCCTCACACCAAAGGATCTTGGGTTCAATCCTCAGTCAAGGGCACATATCTGGGTTGCAGATCCAATCCCCAGTGCTGAAAGCAACCAATCAATGTGTCTCTCTCAAATAGATGATTCTCTCTCTCTCTGTCTCTCTTCTTCTCTCTTTCTTTCTCTCCAAAAATCAATGGAAAAAATATCCTCAGGTGAGGATTAACAACAAATAAAAAGGTAGTCTCAGTGGTGATGACTACTGAGTTTTAGAACAGAACAATCACAGCACATAGTAGAAACTCATTTAAATATTCATTAAATTGAAAAATTGGGTTCCTTCTTTAAGGTCCTGAATATCTCATACTACCTACCTGATGCCAACAGTGTGTAAGACCATACCAACCTGAACGTGCCTGATCTCACATTACCTATCTGATTACTTCTCTCTTCACTCATTTATCATTATCTATACCTCAGTAATATAATGAGAAAGAGAACTGTGTGGTTGCAAAATTTGTCACTGACATCACCCAGATGGCTCAAGGACAGAGAAGAACAATGGAAGGACATTGCCTGAAGGTGGAAAGGTTGGTGGTGAGATTATTAAGAACATAGCAGGACACTGAAAAGTGGTCAGGGCTGAGTTTGCATGCACCTTTGGATAAGTTTTGCATGGAGACAGAAACAATGGAATTAAGGATGGAGCCCTGACTCAGCTCACCTCATCAACTTCCACCATTTGCCTACCACTCAGCCCATGTTCCCTGCTCAGGAAGGAGGAGCTCATATGCTTCTCCCATGCCTCCTATTTTCTCATTGTGCAGAAACACTCCCCAGGTCCCAGCCTTGGCCATGGAGACCCTCTCTCATAGTCTCTGCTCTCTATAGGAAGAGCCGACATTTTCACCATCAATTGCTCAGGGTTTGACCAGCATGGGGTGGATCCTGCTGCCTTCCAAGCAGTGTTTGACAGAAAGGCCTTTCGTCCATTTATCAACTACAGCATTCCCACTGAAGTCAACATCTCCTTCACCCTGTCTGCTATCCTGGAGGTGGTAAGTCCTGACCCAACACTGCAATAATCTAGTAGTAACCTGTAGGTCTCTTGATTGGATTTTGCAAAATTAAGAGCTCATTGTATGGATAGAGGAACATGAGAGGAAATGTTACAATATCACTGCAGGTAAAGTCTGTCCCTTTTTGGAATACTCCACAAGAAACATAATCTCAATGGCCTCATTCTACTTTTTTTTCTCTTATGTTTCCCTTGTGCCCTGGATTATTTGAGCTACATTTCTCAGTGGCTTATGATTAAAAATCATGATTGCCACAGAGAACAGCCTTGGAGATGAGTAAGAGGTAAGTGTTGGCCTTGGACCTGACTTCATATATTTAATGATCCTGGATGAAAATTGTCTTTTCAGAATGCACAGCTTCAACTGATGACATCATTCCTGTGGCTAAATGTGGTATGATATTCTTAGTTTCCACTTTACTATAGTACCTTCCTTTTTCTACTCCTCAGTCCAATTTTGCAGACATGTATAAAGCTGAGAATACCCATGAATTAGAAAGTTCAAACGGAATGAGACCAACAATGAAAACACAAAGCTTCCTGACTATCCTGCCAGTTTAGGAGGAAAGAGATGGGGCACAGGGAGAAGGTAGAATAAACCAAGGTCATGGAAGCCAATATTTAAATGGCTCCACCCAACAGAATTCAAAGCAAGCTCAGAAAGAAGTGGAAGTAAGTAAGGCTGTTAGTGACATTGTGGCAGCTGTCACCAAGAGGAGGTGGGAAAGTGAAGAAATAAGTGAAAAAATGAACGTAAAGTGCAGGAGATAGAGCAGGACTAAAACTAGTTCCCAGCCCATTTGCTCACATCGTGGTTTCCTTTAGATCTGGTACAATCCATTCATCAGGTGGAATCCAGAGGAATGTGGGGGCATCAGTAAGCTCAGCATAACAACTGAGAACCTGTGGCTTCCAGATATCTTCATCAATGAGTTGTGAGTACCGGGGATAAAAAAGGCAAGAAGGAAACCATATCTCTAGAGAGGAGCATAATGCAGTCCATTGGAGCCACACAAAGACTCCATTTAGAAAGGAGCAGAATCTGAACTGAGGAGCTTACAAAATTCCCAGAACATGAAGATAGGTAGAAGGGGGAAACCAGACAGGTGGGGCTGGAGCACAGAAATGAGGGGACCTGAGAGAGAAAGAAGGCCAAGTCTAATGGGGAACCGCAGCACCCACCTCCTCATCTTTCTCATGAACAGCATGGATGTGGATCAAACACCCAAAGGGCTCATGGCTTATGTCACCAGTGAAGGGCACATCAGATATGATAAGCCAATGAAGGTGACCAGCATCTGTAACCTGGACATCTTCTATTTCCCCTTTGATGAACAAAACTGCACATTCAGCTTTAGCTCTTTCTTGCACACAGGTGAGTGAGGCTCGTATACAATGGTCTGCTAAGAGACAGAGAACAGGTTTTGGAAGAGGAGAGAACAGAAAGTTGGGAACAGTGTGGGAATCTCACTGAAAGTGATGTGGAAGATAATTGGCAAGAAATCCAACAGTCTGGGCAAGGAGGTTTGGGAGAATTTGGAGAGGCTGAGTTGTCTGGATCTCTTTGCAGTGGAGAGCATGATCCTGAGCATGGAGAATGAAGTGCAGGAGATTTCTAATATATCACGGAACCTCATTCAGAACAAGGGGGAGTGGGACCTTCTGAATATCTACCAGAGTAAAACGAAGATGACTGTGGACAACAGCCAGTATGACCAAATCATTTTCTATGTGAGCTGAGGGGCCCTGGTGGTGATTTTCTCCTAAGATGTATAGCTTAAGTCCCTCACTAGAGCATAAGCTCTCCCACTAGAAAATAAGATTTATAAGGACAGAGATTTTTATCACTTTTTTCACTGATACATCTCCAGTACCTCTCCAGTATCTAGCACAGTATCTAACACTCAGTAAATATTGATGGAATAAATCCTCCCTGACAAAGAAACAAAGCTCCTTTGGCAGTGATTAAGATGAGAGTGAGCGTTCCAACCCTAGGAACATCAGAACTTTTTAGACGTCTGGAATTTTTACATTCACCTTTTTAAAAAGATAGTGGAAGACACAGGCAACAGTTTGGTGATTACCAGAGAGAAAGAGGGGAGGGGAGTTAAAAGAGAGTAAAGAGGGGGATAAATGGTGATGAAAGGAGACTTGACTTGGGGTGGTGAACAACCAATACCATACACAGATGATGTACTGTAGAATTGTACACCTGAAACCTATATAATTTTATTAACCAATGTCACACCAATAAATTCAATAAAAAGCTTCTAAAAATAAAAAGAGATGGTGGGGAAGTTATGAAACACTGTCTTGGGGATATTATGATTCCAAATCCTAGTGATCCCAAAATATCTGCCACTGTCTTGCTTTCCCTCCCATTGGTCTCAAATTCTACTAACAAATTCACTAGATATTAGGCCTTGATGAAGAGAGCAAGCAGAAACACAAGGATAAAATGCACATGATAATCTAAGAATCTAGACCCTCAATCTTGCTAAGAGCACATTGGTAGTGATAAAAATGTAAGTGGAAAAAGTTGGCACTTTGAGCCAAGAAGGAATGAGATATGTTTCAGTAGTAAGCAGCATCAAAAATCAAACCCGGGGAAGGCAGACTGTGGTGATTAAGATGACTTTGTTGAAGAGACAGGACAGTGAATGTGACTTTTCCTTACTAGACAGTTTGCTCTGGGACAAATCTTAACTCTTTAAAAAACAAACAAACATGTTTTTGTTCATTTTCAAAGAGAGAGAGAGGAAGGGAGAAGGAGAGAGAGATAGAAACCTCAACGATGAGAGAGAATCATTAATCAGCTGTCTCTTGTACTGGGGATTGAGCCTGCAACCCAGGCATGTGCCCTGATGGGGAATTGAACTGTTACCTCCTAATTCATGGGTTCACACTCAACCACTGACCCACACAGACCATGCCAAATCTCAACTCTTGCTCTTAACTTGCTTGGCAGCCTCCCAACCTACTCTTCACTAGTCTCTCTCTTCTCCCTACCAGGTGACCATTAGGCGCAAGCCCTTCCTCTATATCATAAACCTTCTGGTGCCTAGTAGCTTTCTGATGGTCATTGATGCCCTCAGCTTCTTCCTGCCTGCAGAAAGCGAGAACCGTGCCCCATTCAAGATGACCCTTCTGCTGGGCTACAATGTCTTCCTGCTCATGATGAATGACTTACTCCCGGACACTGGCACCCCCCTCATCAGTATGGCCTCTCCCTCTTTCAGGAGAATAAAAGCAAGATTGGGGGGATGAGGTGGGGAGAGAGACTAGTGAACCAGTTCAGCGTGAAAAGGAATCTTTAAAAATGGTACTTTAAGGAAATAGGAAACAAGAAGTCCTGGGATTTGCCACTGGCCCTCTCATAGGCTTGCCTTCTCTCTAGGTGTCTACTTTGCCCTGTGTCTCTCCCTAATGGTGCTCAGCCTGCTGGAGACCGTTTTCATCACCTACCTGCTGCACCTGGTCACCACTCAGCCCCCACCCATGCCCCGGTGGCTCTATTCTCTGCTTCTGCACTGCACCAGCCCAAGGGAACACTGTCTCACTGCACCCCAGAAGGGAAACAAAGGCCTGCGTCTCCCCCCCATTCAACAGCCTGGTAATGAAGTCAGCACTGCCCTCACTTCCTCTTGCAACACTTCTACTTCTCTGCTCTTGCCTCCTTCCCTATTCCTCTCCATCCTCAAATTAACTTTGCAGCTCACGTCTGGGTCTCTGTCTCTCCTTAGGTCTGAAGGAGCCCATGGAGTTGGTGGGGAAGGTGCCAGGTCCCCAAGAGGCAGAGTTAAATGGGAGCCCTGAGTCAACAAGGACCCGACAGGAAGATGAGGCTCAAAAGCAACACTTGGTCAACCTATGGGTGCAGTTTAGCTACATGATGGACACCCTGCTATTCCGCCTCTACCTGTTCTTCATGGTAACCTCCATCGTCACGATCATGGTCCTCTGGAGTACCTAGGCAGATGCCCATCTGCAAGCTCCAGCCTGGAGCTTCTCTTGCCTCTAGACACCAGCGAGGCTCTTAGGCCCATCCAAATCCCAGCCTCATCTTATTTTTAATCTAGTCCTTCTGTCAGTCAGGCCAGACCTGGGTGGTTTCCTATACCCTCCCAGAGTTGGGTCCTTGCTCCTGCACGCCATAAACCCCCTCAGCCTTCCCATAGTCTTGCCTGCCTGACTCCTCAGGAATACTTCACTGATTGAATCACCCCAATAAACCCCTTTGCAGAAAGCACTGGTTCTTCCCTGAATTATATTTCAGTATACAAAAAAAACAAACAAAAACACTTCAGATTAAGAGTTTTCTTGAAGAAACTTCTCATGACAAAAATAGTGTTTTTCTCCTCTCTCTCTCTCTCTCTCTCTCTCTCTCTCTCTCTCTTTCTCTCTCTTCTATATCAGATAACATATGGAAGTGGAAGAAGGGAAAGAAGAGACCAAATTTATTATAAGGAAGTATAATAGAAGAGGAATTAACCTCCTAAATCCATTTATCCTGGATTTAAACTTCAGAAATTAATAATGTGCTAGAACCAGGCATCTCTTGCTTGAAGTGTGAAGCCTTTTGTCACAGCCTGACATATGAGTCATTCATCATTAAACACTTAGAGTGCTAACATAATCCCAAATTAATGTTAACTGTGCTGCAATGAGTTGATTTGCCCTTCATCATGCTAAAAAAAAAAAGAACATTAGGCCAAGAAAAGCACATTTGAAAATGGCATCTGCTTTATTTGGGATTTACACAAATGAGCTGGAAAATTTCCCTTCTTAGCACTTGCCTTATGATTTTGAGAGTCTTTGTTTATTGGCCATCGCTCCCACTAGCTGCCTGAGAAAGTAGAGATCCCACTGTGTTGCTGTACATGAGAGCTGTGGCATGATTTGCTGGACACCCCAGGTTCAGAAAAGGACAGATTTGAGAGCTACTTAATTACAACTCAAACATGATCTTTTCTTTCTACAACCATTTCTTGTCCTTTCTCTCGTTTATTCTCTTTTCTATCTGAAGCCTAAATTTCACAGGTCACAACCAGCTAGGAGTAAAAAGAGAGTCATAATATTGTTCACGAAACAGTATTTTTCTGGCTCCTCCTCTTCACTATTCTTCCTCAAACGCCTCATGCTCCCTCCAGTCACAGACAGAAGTGGCAAGGATGCCTACATCCACTAGAAGTGCTGCTGTGGTAGTGTGGGCCTAGGGTCCTACCTTAGTGTTCTCTGCAGGAGAATCTGCCCTCCCCAGCCCAAGCCACTAGAGGGCCAAATCCTTAGTGCAGATATTCCCAGCTGGATGCTGAGTTGCCAGGACCAGCTGTTACTTGATCTTGTCTTGCAGTCCCCTTCTGCAGGCAGAAGTCCATGGGAATTGGAGTATGAAGGCAGAAATACTCTGCTGTATTCCAAATCGCTCCTTTCACTCGAGCTCCTGGTCTTCCCTTAAACTTGTATCCCTTAATTCCCCCCTTTCCCTTCTCTGCATTGTTTTTCCAAGAAGGTGTTTGGTTGCTCAGTTTCCAGAACCTTATCAAGTATTCCCCTATCACCAGTCCGCCATGCATGACCAAGGCTCAGTGCATACAATCTAGGCTTAAATCAGGAGTCTTGACATTCACCTACATAAATTAGTCTACCTGTGATTTTGACACTTCCTTATCTCATAGCTTTCTACAAAGTGGACCTTGAGAAAGAACACAGTATAGGAATACTAGTCACCAACATTTATTAAGTTATTAATATGTGACATTTAATCCTTACAGTTACTCTATGAAATGAGTACTACAGATCCACAAATGCTTAGAGGCAAATGTTTTGGAGTTCAAATATTTTCAGATTTTAAAAAGGTAACAACTGTGCATGTGCTGTATATCCCAAACACCCAAGTATGATATGGTACAGCACCCTTTAATCCAACATTAATATTTCTACAGTGAAGGGGCCTGGCTGGTGTACCTCAGTAGTTGAGTTTTAACCTATGAACCAGGAGGTTATGGTTCTATTCCATTAGGGCATATGCCCGAGTTGTGGGCTCCATCCCCAGTAGGAGGCGTATAAGAGGCAGCCAATCAATGATTTTCTCTCATCATTGATGTTTCTCTCTCCCTTTCCCTCTACCTCTCCCTTCCTCTCTAATTGATGTTTCTCTCTTTCACCTTCTCCCTCTCCCTTCTGCTCTAAAATCAATAAAAACATATTTTTAAAAATATCCTTGGGTGAGAATTAACAAAATAACAACAACAATAACAAATCATTGGCAGAAGACCTGAATAGACATTTCTTCAAAGAGGACATACAAATGGTCAAGAGACATATGAAAACATGCTCAAATTCTCTAATTACTGAAGAAATGCAAATTAAAACCACAATGAGATATCATCTCATACCTGTCAGAATGGCTATCATTTTAAAAATCAACAAACAACACCTGCTGGCAAGGATGTGGAGAAAAGGGAACACTAGTTCACTGCTGGTGGGAATGCAGACTGGGGCAGCCACTATGGAAAACAGTATGGAGTTTCCTCAAAAATTAAAAATGGAACTCCCATTTGACCCAGTGATCCCACTTCTGAGAATATAGCCTAAAAACTTCAAAACACCAATCAGAAAGAATATATGCACCCCCATGTTCATAGCAACATTATTTATGATAGCTAATATTTGGAAACAGCCCAAGTGCCCATCAGTAGATGAATGTATAAAAAAGCTGTGGAATATTTACACTATGAAATACTATGCAGCTGTAAAAAAAAAAAAAAAAAGAGGGATCTCCTACTCTTTGGGATAGCATGGATGAACCTGGAAAATATTATGTTAAGTGAAATAAGCCAAACCGAGAAAGACAAATATCACATGACTTCACTTATTTGTGGAATCTAGTGAACAAAATCAATTGTCCAACAAAATAAGACAATATGCATGGACGCATGGAGACTGACATACCTTGATGAGAGGTTGAGGGGATAAGAAGAGATAAACCGCAAAACTTATATACTTATATGCATAGGCCACAGACCTAGGGGCGGGTAGGGACTGAGAGGAGGGGGAAAAGGAGGGAATGGGATATATCTGCAATATTATCAACAATAAAATATTTTTAAAATATTTCTTATTGATTTCAAAGAAGAAGGGAGAGGGAGAGAGATAGAAATATTAACAATGGGAGAGAGAATCACTGATCGGCTGCCTCCTGCATGCCCCTCACTAGGATTGAGCCCGTAAACCAGGCATGTGTCCTGACAGGGAATTGAACTGTGACCTCCTGCTTCATAGATTGAGGCTCAACCACTGAGCTATGCTGGCTGGGCAGCAATAAAATATTTTTTATAAATCACTGGTAAGTGTACAGAATCTAGAAAGCCAAATGTGACACACTAAAGAACACCTATTTATCATGCAGGCTGACGCCTAAAGAGCAAAATTGACTTCTAGGTGGGAGGTAATAGACATAAAGAATTACAGACTTTATAGTTCAAACCTCTCATTTTTTAAAATGAGAAAAATGAAGTGGAGAAAAGTAAAATGATAAGTAATGGATTGCCATACTTAAAGAGAAGCTGGGATCAGAGGTTGGGCCTGTCAACGTGGCAGCCACAGATGAGTGCTTGTCTATGGGACTCTTTTCCCAGGTGCCTTTCAAGAGTTTCATGACCCTCCATTTTTCCTGCTCCAGGCACCTTAGGCAGTCTGATCTCAACTATTACCCCATCCTGCAGGACGTTTTGGCTGCCTCCTGGGCTCCTAACTCCTGAGCCCTGGCCAACAGTCTCTGCATGTGATTGCCATCCATTTGGGTTGCAAAATAGTGACTATCACTTCCCCTGTCTACCAACTAATTCTGCCCTTGCCAGTTTACAACTATTTTCCCAACCTGATTCCCCAGGGTCTCAGATGAATGGGGCCACCAGAAGTCCATGCATTGTGATCCCCCCACCACTACCACCTTAGAATAAACTAAGGAGAAAGTTGTTCCTGTCTGTGACTTAGGAAAGTATAGCTCCTGTCTCCACTGTTTAACTTTGGGTTCAGGCATTGCCTAGGCCTGGGGGTTTCATTGGGAAACCTGAGGGTCTACTGATCCAGTCCATCAGATTTCTCAGCTATAGAGTAGTGAAAAGAGCAAGGAAAGAGCAATGGAATCAGATTGACCTGGGTTTGAATCTGGATTCTATCAATTCCCACATGCGTGGACATTGAGCAAGATCACTTTACCCCTTTGTACCTGCTTCCTAATCTGTAAAATGGGAGTAATAGTGCTGACCTCTCAAAGCAGTTGTGAGGCTATGAGTACTATAAATAAAATGCCTAACATAGTATAGAGCACATGGCACAAACTCAATAAATGGTATTTCTGGTTAAGGTATTCTGAGCCTGCCCTTTACTGGAAACTTAGAGGGAGCAGTCAGAAAGAAAATGCTGAGCCCTGGCTCCTGCCCTCTGGATCTTACCTGCTTCAGACTGCTGTGCTTCTGCCAGCCCCCACCTCCACCTACCTGCACCCAGGATGGAGGCCCACACCTCAGCCACACCATGGGAACAGAAAGTCACCTCTCTGATATAGCCTCAGGACTCCCCTGAGATTCCCAACCACCTTTCTTACATCTGTTCAAGGTGGCTGTGTCTTTCCGCATCCATGGTGAACTGACAACCAGATATTTGACATTTACTGACTATACACCACTGTGCGCCACACGCTGAAGGAAGGTGGGGGTGGAACAAAATATGCTTTCTGCTCTCAGTGAGGTTACAGAGCAAGAGGGGAGGTTCACATGTAAAGAGATGTTTCCATTAGAAGGATCACAACAGATTTCAGCAGTGTGTGTGTGTGTGTGTGTGTGTGTGTGTGTGTGTGTTAGAGAGAAAAAGAGAGAGAGATTCACAGATGACTAGAAGCTTGAAGTGAACTGAATCTTTAAGAATTTATTAGTGGAACAAGTGATCAATGATAGAAGATATATTTAAGGTTGAGGGAACATGGAGGAGTAAAATCACATATTGAGTATTGGGGTGCTATGTAATACGCAGTGTTTTTCCATGTTAGTCCAAGGCCCATGAGCATTCAAGTCAGCTGTGGATCTAGTTAAAAATGTAAATTCTTGATCACTACTGCCTTCAATTCTGGGGTGAAGATTCTGATTTAGGGCCAAAGGGGTGAGGTCAGATGTGTAAGCTAATCCTTATACATTTTAAAGATAAGAACAATTCCTTTTTTCTTTTTTAAAGAACAATTGTTTTAGAACATAAAATCAAAGGCAAAATGATTGAAAGAGAGGTGGGAGTTAAGTCACAAAGAGCCTTTTAGTCATGGTGAGTAGCTAGATTTCATCCTGAAGGCCAGTGGTTTTCTGAGTGTGGTCCCAGGACATGAAGCCACAGCATCACTCAGAAATTGGTTGGGAATACAAATTTTCAGCCCAGGCATTCTTACCATAACTCTATAGACAATGGAAACCATGGAAAGATTTCATATGAGAAAGATACAGTCCCACCTGCATTTCAAACAAATCACACAGGCTGCACAGTGGAGGCTAATTCAGAAGAAGCCAAACTGGGAGTGAGATCACTAAGGAGGTGACCAGATATGAAGCCAGAGGGCGCTGATGATACCACATAGTTTCTAGAGAGATTTTTTTTTCCCACATAAAAGTTTAGCTTATTAATCCTCTCATAAAAAATCTGCACAAAGTCACTGAGGAATTTTTACTCCTTCTGTTGTTCAATCTCCAGCTCACTTTTTGCAGTACCAACACTGGCCTTTGCAGTCCCCCTGACTTTCTTCATTTTGTTCTTGCGTTCCTTTCTCTTTTCTTGAGGTCTTCTTCTCATACAGGCCGTGTCTTGCAAGTCTATGTTTGGATTCATTTTTCTTTGCATAATCCAAGGAATCATAAATCATGCCAAAGCCAGTGGTCTTGCTACCACCAAAGTGGGTTCTGAATCCAAACACAAAGATGACATCAGGGGTAGTCTTATACATTTTGGCTGTTTTTTCCCAAATTTCTATCTTGCGTACTGTTGCCTTCCCAGGGTGAAGGACATCAATGACCATTTGCTCCCGCTGAAATAGTCTGTTGGTCATGAACTTCCTGGTCCGGACAGTTATTGTGTCATTCATGATGAAGGTTCATCTTCAAGCAGCTAGAGAGGAAAAGAGAGCCACTCTTCCTTGGCCAATCATATCAATGCATACAGAACAAGAGGTTCTTTACTTTGGCTTTCCACACTCCTGGGAAGGCTGGCTTATGCTGCACGAGGATGAAGGATATGCTTTCCCAGGTAGGGGTGCCTATTGCTGAGCTGAAGGAAACCCCAGGGGAAAACAAAGATTCCTAGGAAACCCCCACTCCTAGGCTGATGGTATCCTCCAATACTAGTAGATCTAAGACAGCTCCCAAACACGAAGGACTCAGATACCCAGCCGTGTCCTTAGCACTGATTCAAACTGCCGCCGATTTCCCTTAACCCCTGAAGGCATGCCCAGTGCTCTGTGCCCAGCCTCTGTCCCCTCTGCAGCTCCATGGTTCTTTCTGCTCAGACACCCTTAGCCAGAACAAGATGTGTGCCCGGGCAACGATAATACCCATCTGGTGCCTCCACAGGGCCTATGTAACTGAACAAGGTGACACTTGCCCACCTCTCAGAGAGGAGCAAGCTCTCAAGCCCACTTCCACAGACCCTGCTGGCTGGGCTGCACGCTGGACCCCTGCCACTGGACCTCAGAACTGTAGCTCACCTGGGCTCCTAAATCCAATGTCTGTGCCTCTGGCCTCAGTAAGTGAAGCCTCGGGGACTCTATTGCCCAGTCTCACTTTTCCTGATTCCCCAGTGCACAGCCATGGAGACATCAGATACTAATACCAAGAAGCTTGGAAAGGATGCTCAGGTGGCTGCTCACTGTACATCCTGAAAGTTCCATGGAGATAGACCAGAAGTTGTCCTGCCAGTGAGAACAACAAATGAGAGGAGAGGACACGGTGGCCATCCTGTAATCATTGGGGACAAAGAAAGGTTTTAAATCCCTAGGAATCCAAGTTGCCAGTGGTTCTCAACAGTGGGCAATTTTACCCCCAGCTGGACCTTTGGCAATATTTGCAGACATTATTAATAGTTGCAACTGGGATAGGGGGATGTTACTGGCATCTGGTGGGCCAGAGATGCTGCTAAACATTCTACAATCCTAGGACGGCACCCCAAACAAAGAATTATTCAGCCCAAATGTCAATAGTACCACGGATGGGAATCTCTGCTCTGGGCAATCTCAGGCTCACAGGAGTCCTTACCTGGCCCCAGATTTGCCCAAGGAGTCAGTTAAAGTCCAAAATCAAAGCCTCTGCCTACAGCTGTCCCAGCTGAGTACCTAAGAACCCTAGAGATATGCAAACCCAAGATGGAGACTCCAAAGATGCCCAGAGAAAGCAGGGTGTGTGGAGGAAGTCCCTGACCCTCACACAATGACCCCTGAATCAGCTAAGAGTTTCTAAACCACCTCCTAATTCCAGGTCACCATGAAAACCCAGTTTGGCTTAGGACAGACATGTGCCTGGAGCTAAAATGGAAATTTTAGGGACTCCCCAGGATATTCCTGGGAATGTAGGATAAAGCTATTCCTAATGGCCTTAGAAAATGATAACCCAGGTACTGAAGCCCTATCTAAATATCAGAGAGCCAACTGGAAAAGGTGAGGAGGAGGCAGGCACACCCAGGAGGAATGTCCAAAGCATATTTATAACAAGGAACTCTGTCCTGGGATGAACTCTGAGAGCTGGCCTTCCAAACAAGCATTCCAGGTGCTTAACATTTGACTGAGATGGAGGGCTGGCCAGTGTGGGAAGTACACGGTACACCCAAGAACTCTGAAGGCAGAAAGAGACCCACGTCCATGCCCAAGACTTATATGTAAGTCTTATATGGCTTGTTATACGCTGTAAGCATTAGAAAACCTGCAACCCTGGTTATTTTAACTACTACCATTTTTATTGCCTTATTTGAATATGGTTTCTCACTCATCATTTTAGATGTTTCTTTCTTTTTTTTTTCTTTTTAAATATATTTTATTGATTTTTTACAGAGAGGAAGGGAGAGGGATAGAGAGTTCAGAAACATTGATCAGCTGCCTCCTGCACACCTCCTACTGGGGATGTGCCTATAACTAAGGCACATGCCCTTGACCAGAATCGAACCTCGGACCTTTCAGTCCACAGGTGGACGCTCTATCCACTGAGCCACACCGGTTTCTAGCTAGATGTTTCTTATAAAAGACTAGAGGCTCAGTGCATGAAAACTCATGCACTGGACAATGGTCCCTCAGCCCAGCCTGACCCCTTTCACAGTCCAGGAGCCCTCAGGGGTGGGAGGCGACCTGGCCATCAGGGGAAGGCAATGCCCCCATCACACTTCTGCTGCTGCCACTGCTGGCAACACAGGCTTTGGCTAGCCCTGGTTATCTGAGCCTAGGGTGGCACTGGCGGCTGGTCAGCCAATATCTGAGGCTTGCCTGCACCTTGGGCTGGCCCTGGATAGCTGGGGGCTGAGGGCAGGTCCAGCTGCACTGTGCGCCTAATGTCCCTTCCACACACACACCCCCTTCCCCCGAGCTGGACTGAAAGGACTGTGTGACTCCGGTAGGGCTGAGGGGACAAGGTGCCACCATTTTGTGGCTAGGGGCGCCGCCATCTTTGTGATGGCGTGATGGTCAACTTGCATATTTCCTGTTTATTAGACAGGATGATCAATTAATTGGGGGTGTTCGTTTTTTGTTGTTAATGAAAAGATTTGTTTTTCCTCAAATTTACTGTGTTTTAAAATATGGTCAGAAAATATAAGGTCCAATCGCCATCTATTTCCTTGGCCACATTGCTTTTACCACATACTCCTGCCTAATACCTGTGTTATAGAATTGTTGGGAGGCATACATAAAGTAAGGTAGGTAAGAAAGACACCACAATGCCTGGCATACAGTAAGGTACTCGATGTTAGTTATCATTACTACCACCAGCAGCAGTATTACCTGAGATTTCCAGATCCTAGAGTTGCAACTCTTAACTCCCCAGGTAGAATAAATCCATGCCAGACTACTTTATTTCTCCTGCCCCCATCATCTCCATCCCCTGGTGGCTAAATTTACTTTAGAATACAACCCATAGACTTAGGTGCAGTTTTTTCAGCCAACCTTGATAAAAACAAGGTATACATCAACCATCTTCAGCCACTCTCAGCAGGGCTTGATGCTAACCTTCTTTCCTGGATCCAAAATCTGATAGCCTAGCCTAACTGCAGAACTCAAACACCCCTTAAAAGTCCTTCACTCTTGCCTGCTTGGTGTAGCTCAGCTGTTGAAGTCATGGTTCCATTTCTGATCAGGGCACATACCAGGTAAGGGGCGTGCAGGAAGCAGCTGGTGGATGATGTTTCTATCTCTCTATCCCTCTCCCTTCTTCTCTTTCTAAAAATCAGTAAAAACATATTTAAAAAAAAATAGTGTTGAGTGAGAACTGTAATAGAAAAACAAATAAAATAATTTTTAAGAAGTTCTTCTCTCTTAGCCAGTCTAGGAGTGTCGTGTGCCACATGTATGTGTCCATGTGAATACAGACATAGCAGGACTTTGGTCCTACTGACATGATGCCCCAATCTTTTGACCAAGTTTCTTTTCTTTTTCTTTTTTTAATATATTTCTTTATTGATTTCAGAGAGGAAGGGAGAAGGAGAGATAGAAACATCAATGATGAGAGAGAATCACTGATTGACTGCTTCCTGCACGCCCCCCACTGAGGATCGAGCCTGCAACAGAGGCATATGTCCTTGGCTGCAATGGAACCTGGGACCCTTCAGTCCACAGGCTGACACTCTATCCATTGAGCCAAGCTGGCTAGGGCTTGACCAAGTTTCTAAGGAAGGAAAGAAATAATGTATAGAGTTTTGGGACTGAAAGACTGCACATATGACACGTCCCAAGTGGAAGATATTACAGCCCTCTCTCCTGTACTTTCCTATTCTGGGCCCCTAAGTCATTCCTTCCTTCCTCAGCACTTTCTAGTTAGGGCTGTCATGATCTCTCATTCTGAACAAAGTTTCTTTTGTATTCTAAAAGAAACTTTACTCTTCTGCAAGAAAAAAATTTCCCAGTCTTTCTGGAAATGTAACTAATGTTAATATAACAATGCTTCTATTCACTCTTTCGGTGTCTGATTGTTTTTTTTAATAGAGGTGTGACATAAGATATAATATCGATACATGCCATTAATATGGATGTCATTTGAGATTACTAGTTTATGATAATGTATAACACTATTGACAACATAAAACATTAAAAACAGCTCTGCTATCTGCTAATTTTATGACTTCTATCTTCATTTAATTAATGCATAGAGAAAAAATGTATTCGGAACATTGATTTGGGGGAGAATGAATCAGGGAGGCAGAGAGATTGGAAAGAGAAAATCTAAATAAGGGGTGTTGGGAAAACATAAACAATAGATAATGAAAATATGAATCAAAATTATAATTTGGTATTTGCAATTAGACCTAATGAATAAATAACCAAATCCTTAAGTATTGTCACCTTTCCAAATCCACAGATTACTTGGTCTTACAAGAACATAATTCTTATTTTCCCAGCCCACACTCCTCACTAAGGCAAGTTATTTTGCTACTGATCTCAGCACAGAGTAGCCAAACAGGCCCTTCTCCCTTAGTTTTGGCCCAACTTCCTCCCCACCTGGAACTCGGAAGGCATACCTGGACAAGGGCAAAGCAGGACACTTTGCTATGACCTCTCTGGGCACAGCCTCTCACCAGGGAGTGGTCATAAGTAGTATTCAAAACCAGGATCTAAGGTGTGGTCCGAGCTCCTTTAAGCCCAAGGGATTTGGGAGCTCCTGGTGAGTCTCCGGAGAAGAATCCAGAAGAGAAAGATGGAAGGGGAGTGGCCCCCTGGGGGGGAACTCCTCCTCTACCTCACTGTCAGCCTTCTGCTTCAAGGTAAGATGGGACAAGAACAGGGAAAACCAGAGTGTGGTTCTGAAGGACATCTAGAAATTCCCCTCTAGTACTCTGAGGACATTCAGAATTAAGATGTTAAATATTTCTTCCATGATGTCTGTGTCTTGATTTCCTTTTGGTGACAGATAGAAAGACATTCCACTGATCGGGGCATGCAGGCTTCCTCTATTCCTACCTGCATGGGGATCTACCAAACTGTCCCATTTCACCACCTCTCCAATTCCACCTTTCCACTGACCCCAGGGCTCCTTCCACCACGTGTCATCTTACTCTCCCATCTCTTTTTCCTCTGATACGATATCTATGAAAAGAGTAGATGCTAATTTTAAACATGCCCTGAAGGAGTAAGGGAAACATCAAGGGAAGGTGGGGGACAATCTGATACAAAAGGAAGTGGATTCGTTACTTCCCCAGGGGAATATTTGTTCCAAGTCAGGGCACATAGCTTCAACAGTATGGAAAGAAATGGAGATGAAGAGGAGCAGGCAGAGAAAAAGAACAAACAAAGATGAAAATGGGGCAAAGATTCTGCTCAGGTACTCCCCGGCCCTGGCCAAGAGACAACACCACACAGGCCTTACTATGTGATCGGCATGTAGTATATGCTCAGTGGTATCACCTAATAATTCCAATGTTGGAAAGAAACCCCAACATATCTGTGGTCACTAAATCTGAGATAAGCAACATAAAAATGCAGAGCACCAAGGTAAACATCCATTCAGAATACCTACTACAAATTTCCCACATTCACCTAGTAAGTGCTGTTGTTTGCTTCTCTTATCTTTTTGATACATCTGTTCTTGCAGAAGTCTCTGAGGAAGAAATGCAAAAGAGAAATACATCAGAGAAGACTATCCATTTTAGGGCAGTGCTCAGCGGTCTACTCGGAGGGCCCAAGAGCCCAAGAGCTTTGTGATGGGTCCACTAAAAGGCTGGTTTGCATATAAGTTTGGGCAGGTTTTGCATAAGGATGAAACAATGGGAATGAGGATAGAGCCCTGACTCAGCTCACCACATAGACTTCCACCATTTGCCTACCAGACCAGCTCATCCTCTGACCCTGGCAGGAAGGGCTTTGGCCGTGGGTGGTTTTGGTACATGAAGGAGGGTTCACCTGCAAAGAGGCTCCAGCCCTGGCCATGGAGACCCTCTCTCACAGAGTCTTTTCTCTCTACAGGAAGAGCCAACACTTTCACCATCAATTGCTCAGGGTTTGACCAACATGGGGTGGATCCTGCTGCCTTCCAAGCAGTGTTTGACAGAAAGGCCTTTCGTCCAGTCATCAACTACAGCATCCCCACTTACGTCAACATCTCCTTCACCTTGTCTGCCATCCTGGAAGTGGTGAGACCTGGTCCCCACTTTCCATAGCTTCTAATAGGGAACAGTGATCCTCTGTCCTATCAACCCAACATTGTACTGGTCTAGTGGTGGACAATAGGTACTCTGAATAGATTTCGTATAAATAGAGGGGTCCCCTATGGGATAGGGAAACGTAGAGAAGAAAGCTGCAGTGGTACTTTTTTCAGGACTGATTTGTCCATGAGTCCTATTCTTTATGAATGCTCTAAAAGGAAGTGATCTGTCTGTTGATTAAAACCTGAATGGCACCTAGATACAAGAGGAGGCAAGTAAAGAAAAGACAGTCCAACATTTAGAACCATGCCTGGCCCAATACATTAATCAATATTATTGAGACTATGACCGGGGAGGAGGGCAAGTCTTTTTTGCACTAATGGTCCTGGGTGGGAATTTCTTCACCAGGATGCACATCTCCAGCTTCTGACGTCATTCCTGTGGATGGATTTGGTAAGACAGATTCAACTATCTCTTTCCCACTTTCATTTATAAGGGATTTTTGAGGAGTTACTTTAAGTTTTTCCAGCCCAAACCTATAGCCAATGTATAAATCTTTCTGAGACCAAATAACTCCATTTAGAACATTTCCTGAGCATCTTAGGAAAGTAGAAATGGTGACCCAAGAAAATGGTCAAGTGGTTGTAAGCCAATCTCTTGGTGTGTTCATGAGTCTAAGTGATATTAGGCTATATTTAAAGACTGCCTGGGAAAAAGGCCACTGTGGGGTATTTTGCCAATGACAGCTGGCCAGATAAAGGAGGAGGTAGGATGTGGTCATTAGGGACATGAGTTGTGTTAGAGGATCGATCAGAGTTTAAAAAAGAATGGGAGAGGCTGATTGGACCTCTGTTTCCTACTGCCCTGCCTGTAGATGTGGGACAATCCTTTCATCAGCTGGAACCCAGAAGAGTGTGTCCATGTCAATAAACTCACTGTATCAGCAGAAAACCTGTGGCTTCCAGATATCTTCATTGTGGAATCGTGCGTATCCAGGCTGAGGAAAGCCTGTACGAAGCCCATCTGAAAAGAACAGCCTAGGGTCAAGTGCAGGGCACAGGGACACCAAATGATTCAGACAAGGGCACAGCCTCAATTCATTGACTCCCACAATTCATTAACTTCCACAAAACACATGAGGAGTAGACAACATAGAGTGACATTAGAGAAAGAACCCAAAAGGAGAGCACAGTAGGGGAAGACCTGGGAAGAAAGGGAGACACATGTTGATTCAGGCACCATAGCACCCACCCCTCCTCTTCTTGAAACAGCATGGATCTGGATCGGGCACCTTCAGGTCTCTCTGTATATGTCAGCAGTGATGGTCGGATAAAGTACGATAGGCCAATGCGGGTGACCAGCATCTGTAACTTGGACATCTTCTACTTCCCTTTTGATCAACAGAACTGCACTTTCACCTTTACTTCCTTCCTCTACACAGGTGAGTGAGACTTGTTTTGGCAGCTATTTTAGATTCACAGGAAGACGATAAATGGTGTAGGTATTATGAGGGTAAGTTTTAGAAGAGTGTTTCTCAACTCTGGCTGCCCATTAAAATTTTTAAAAATAGCAATAAACACCCTAGAGATTCTAATTTCATTGTTCCAAGTAGGGCCCATATGCTCTTAACTTTTAAGATATATTTTCATTGATTTCAGAGAGGAAGGACAAGGGAAAGAGAGATAGAAACATCAATGATGAGAATCATTGATCAGCTGCCTCCTGCATGCCCCCTACTGGGGATCAAGCCCCAACCCAGACATAGGCCCTGACAGGGAATCCAACTGTGAGCTCCTGGTTCATAGGTCAACACTCAACCACTGAGTCACACCCACTAAGGGGTAGTATTAATTTTTATGTATCTCCCCAGATTTTGCTAGTGAACAGAGTTTAGAATTACTGCTTTAATTCCACAATAAACTATTTTTTTAAAGCCACCAAACTACTGCTTTAGTGTTAAACGGCCTTTGCATCATATCTGACTCTGAGCTACTGAACCTCTATAATTTTTAGCTCAACCCTTTTAACTTTAATAGCTAACACACTTAAACCACTAAACCAATGTAACTGAATGCCACCAGGTATCACGTGGCAGATTTGATTACATCAATCATTAAATGGGCATACAGGTAATGATAAAAATATTGAATTGTTCATGATTGATTCCACTAAAACAGCACCATACAACTGGGAATTGAGAAGGAAAATGGGAATGGCTCTCGTTTGAGTTACATTCAAAATTCCCATAACAACTTTGACTCATCCTTGTTTTCAACAACAACAATAACAAAATCAGTGCTACAGCACACACATATGAATTGCTGGTCCTAGAATCCACTTCTGAAAAAGCCTGATGCTAAGCTTTTAAAAAGACAAAGAAGAAAAACTTGTTGAGGAAACTCAATGGGGGAGGAATTGAATTTTGTGAGCAGGAGGCTTAGGAACCTGTGGACTGACCTGCCCTGACCCCCTTGCAGTGGACAGCTTGCTTCTGGGCATGGACAAGGAAGTATGGGAGATAACAAATACATCTCATGACAACATTCAGACCCAAGGAGAGTGGGAGCTCCTGGGCATCAACAAGGCCACCCAAAAGATGTTGGTGGGCAGCAATGTGTATGACCAGATCACGTTCTATGTAAGTACAGGAATCACTCTTTGACTTCCTACCCAATTGCTCTGTGATTTTTCTCTTGATCCAAGGCTTTTTGGGGTATAAAAAGAAGCTTTAGGAAGTTAAGCACCTGCTCCCCACTCCAACCTACACTCTAATGGTCCTAAAGAAGGAGAGGTGGAGCAGCTGGGCTCCCACCTCAATGGAAAAGTCACCATCTGATGGTGTAAAGGGCCCTACTTTTCCCTAAACATCTAGAGTTGTATTCCCAGCAGGTTGAACACAAATGAAAATTAGAAGACAAATTGGGGGCATTTCTGTAGAAGGGCATGTGTTACTTAAAGAGATCATCCCATAGCCAGCCGAACAACACATCAGCAAAGATTAGAGTCAAATAGACAATTGAGCCTTTGGCATCAATTTAATTGCCTCATTCTTCACACTGTCTCTTCCCCACCAGGTGGCCATCAGGCGCAGACCCAGACTCTATGTCATAAACCTTCTGGTGCCCAGTGGCTTTCTGATGATCATTGATGCCCTCAGCTTCTTCCTGCCTGCAGAAAGCGAGAGCCGTGCTCCATTTAAGATAACCCTTCTGCTGGGCTACAACGTCTTCCTGCTCCTGATGAATGACTTACTCCCTGCCAGTGGAACCCCCCTCATCAGTATGACTCCTCCCATTTTCTGGGGAAGAGAAGGCAGCAGAGGACAAAGAGGGGAACCTGGAGAACTGGCTGCCTCTCTACTTAAGGAGGAAAGCGGTTCTGGGGAAATATTTGATTTGGGGAAGGAGGCTTAAGAAAAGTGTAGAGATGATTCACCCTCGTTTAATTATAATTGCATTTGTCTTCAGGTGTCTACTTTGCACTGTGTCTGTCTCTGATGGTGCTCAGCCTGCTGGAGACCATTTTCATCACCTACCTGCTGCACCTGGCCATCACCCAGCCCCCACCAATGCCCCGGTGGCTTCATTCCCTGCTACTGCACTGCACCAGCCCAATGAAATGCTGTCCCACTGCACCCCAGAAGAAAAACAAGGGTCTGGGTCTCGCCCCTGCCAACCTGCCTGGTAAGAAAGTCAGCACTGCCCACACTTTCTCCTCTAACACCTTCACTTCTCTTCACAGCCCATGGTTGAGTCTATTTTTCTCTGTAGGTCTGAAGGAGCCTGTGGAGTTGGTGGAGAAGGTGCCAGGTCCCCAAGAGGCAGAGTTAAATGGGTGCCCTGAGTCAACAAGGGGCCAACAGGAAAACGAGGCTCAGAAGCAGCACTTGGTCAGCCTGTGGGTACAGTTCAGCCACATGATGGACACCCTGCTGTTCCGCCTCTACCTGATTTTCATGGTCACCTTCATCACCTCGGTCATCATCCTCTGGAACACGTAGGCCGACATCCACATCCATCTCTCCCTGCAAACCACAGCTTGAGTTTCTCCTTGTATTAGGGCCAGCCAAACCCTGACCTCTTTCCTAATCTTTTTCTTTAATTTTAATAAATATTTATTGTTCTAATTATTACAATTGTTCCTCTTCCCCCCCCATATCTCCCTTCTACCTGGTTCCCACCCCACCCTCTGCTCTTACCTCCCCCCATTGTCCTTATCCATAGGTGTATGATTTTTGTCCAGTCTCTCCCTGCACCCTCTCTCATTCTTTCCCCCTGAGAATTATCAGTCCACTCCCTTTCAATGCCCCTAATTTTATTATATTCACCAGTTTATTCTGCTAATCTGCTTTTCAATTCACTTGATTTTTAGATTCACTTGTTGATAGATATGTATTTGTTGTTCATAATTCTTTTTTTTCTTTTTTATTTATTTATTTTTTTAATTAATTTTTTATACATATCTTCCCATTGCCTTTTGTGGCTCCCGGGCATACGTCGACCCCCCAGTGTCTATGTTCATTGGTTATGATTATATGCATAGATACAAGTCCTTTGATTGATCTCTTATCTACCTCACCTAACTTTAATCTTCCTGCTGTAATTTCACAGTCTGTTCGAAGCTTTACTGTCTCTGTATCTATCCTTTTGTTCATCAGTTTATAATGTTCTTTATTATCCCCCAATGAGTGCGATCATGTGATGCTTCTCCTTCATTGACTGGCTTATTTCGCTAAGCATAAGGCTCTCCAGTTCCAACCAGGTTGCTGCAAATGGTAAGAATTCCTTCTTTTTAATGGCAGCATAGAATTCCATTGTGTAGATGTACCACAGTTTTCTGATCCACTCATCTGCTGACGGGCACCTAGGCTGTTTCCAAATTGTGGCTATTGTAAATTGTGCTGCTATGAACATAGGGGTGCATAAATACTTTCTGATTGGTGTTTGTAATTTCTTAGGATAAATTCCTAAGAGTGGTATTACAGGGTCAAATGGGAGATCCATTTTTAGTTTTTTGAGGAAACTCCATACTGTTCTCCACAGTGGCTGCACCAGTCTGCATTCCCACCAACAGTGCACAAGGGTTCCTTTTTCTCCGCATCCTCGCCAACACTTGTCGTTTGTTGATTTGTTGATGATTGCCATTCTGACAGGTGTAAGATGGTATCGCATTGTCGTTTTGATTTGCATCTCTCGGATGATTAATGACTTTGAACATGTTTTCATGTGTCTCTTGGCTTTCCTTCTGTCGTCTTTTGAAAAGGTTCTATTTAGGTCCGTTGCCCATTTTTTTATTGGATCCTTCATCTTCCTTTTATTAAGTTGTATAAGTTGGTTGTAGATTTTGGAGATTAAACCTTTATCAGTGATAGCATTTGCAAATATGTTCTCCCATGCATTGATCTTTCTTGTTGTTTTGTTGATGGTTTCTTTTGCTGTGCAAAAGCTTTTTATTTTGATGTAGTCCCATTTGTTTATTTTTTCTTTAGCTTCCATTGCCTTTGGAGCAGTATCAGTGAAGAAGTTCTTTCGGCATATATCTGAGATTGTGCTGCCTATGGATTCCTCTAGAATTTTTATGGTTTCCCTTATAATGTTTAAGTCCTGTATCCATTTTGAGTTTATTTTTGTATTTGGTGTAAGTTGGTGGTCCAGTTTCAATTTTTTGCATGTATCTGTCCAATTTTCCCAACACCATTTATTGAAGAGCCTATCTTGGTTCCATTGAATGTTCATGCCTCCTTTGTCAAATATTAATTGAGCATAGTGGTTTTGGTGGATGTCTGGGTTCTCTATTCTATTCCATTGATCTATATGTCTGTTCTTGTGCCAGTACCAGGCTGTTTTGAGAACAGTTGCTTTGTAGTATAGCTTGAAGTCTGGTATTGAGATCCCACCTACTTTATTCTTTTTTCTCAGAATTGCTGTAGCTATCCGTGGTCTTTTTTTGTTCCAGATGAATCTATGAAGAATTCTTTCTAGGTCTGTGAAATATGTCGTTGGTATTTTAATGGGTAGTGCGTTGAATCTGTATATTGCTTTGGGTAGTATGAACATTTTAATGATGTTGATTCTCCCAATCCATGAGCATGGTATGCTCTTCCATCTGTTAACATCTTCCTCTATCTCTTTTTTCAGTGTCCTGTAGTTTTCTGCATAAAGGTCTTTTACCTCTTTAGTTAGGTTTATTCCTAGGTATCTTAATTTTTTGGTGCGATGGTAAATGGGATTGCTTTTTTAGTTTCTCTTTCTATAATTTCACTGTTAGTGTATACAAAAGCCACAGACTTCTTAGCATTAATTTTGTATCCTGCTACATTGCCGAATTCATTAATTAAGTCAATTAGTTTTGGAATGGAATCCTTTGGGTTTTTTATGTACAATATCATGTCATCTGCAAATAAGGACAGCTTTACTTCTTCTTTTCCAATTTGGATGCCTTTTATTTCTTCTTCTTGTCTAATTGCAATGGCTAATACTTCCAGTACTATGTCGAACAGGAGAGGTGAGAGTGGGCATCCCTGTCTTGTTCCTGTTCTTAGGGGAAATGGTTTTAGTTTTTGCCCATTGAGTATGATGTTAGCTGTGGGTTTATCATATATGGCTTTTATGATGTTGAGGTATGATCCTTCTATTCCCACTTTGCTGAGAGTTTTTATCAAGAAAGGATGTTGGATTTTGTCAAATGCTTTTTCTGCATCAATTGATATGACTATGTGATTTTTATCTCTCAATTTGTTTATGTGATGTATCACATTTATTGATTTGCGGATATTGAACCATCCCTGCATTCCTGGGATGAATCCTGCTTGGTCATGGTGTATGATCTTTCTGATGTACTGCTGGATCCGGTTTGCCAGAATTTTGTTGAGGATTTTGGCATCTATGTTCATGAGAGATATTGGCCTATAATTCTCTTTCATTGTGTTGTCTTTATCTGGTTTTGGTATTAGGGTGATGCTGGCTTCATAGAAGGTGTTTGGTAGTATTCCTTCTTCTTGAATGTTTTTGAATAGTCTGAGGAGGATAGGTTTTAATTCTTCCTTGAATGTTTGGTAAAACTCTCCTGTGTAGCCATCTGGACCCGGGCTTTTATTTGCTGGAAGCTTTTTGATTACTGCTTCAATTTCTTCCATAGTTATTGGACTATTGAGATGTTTGGCTTCCTCCTCATTGAGTTTTGGGAGGTTATATTTTTCTAGGAAAATGTCCATTTCTTGCAGGTTGTCCAATTTGTTGGAATAGAGTTGTTCATAGTATTTTTTAACAATCCTTTGTATTTCCACAGGGTCTGTTGTTATTTCTCCTCTTTCATTTCTGATTTTGTTTATTTG
>JAAGEH010002457.1:0-63212 GCA_011751065.1 Lasiurus cinereus | reverse complement strand
GGAAGGAAGGAAGGAAGGAAGGAAGGAAGGAAGGAAGGAAGGAAGGAGGGGGAGGGAGGAGGGAGGGAAGGAAGGATGAAGGAAGAGATTGCAGGGCAAAGATTAATTACAGAGATCCACTTTGCAGACAATGGTAGCAAAATCAGACATCAGAATATTTCTAGGGTTAGGAACTACAAAGATTAAGTTATAAGATCTTCTACAAATCTATATAGCAGTTGACCATCTTTACTAAATTTATCAAGTTGAGTTCTTCTTTTTAAATTCTTCCTTTGTTTTCTGTTTTTGAAATAATCAGTTTTATTTCTTTTAATTGGGCACTCAACAAATAATACTGTTTTACATATAGCCATTACCTATCCTTCTGGTAAACTGTTTTTATTGGTTCTATGTGTTGAATTAAACCAGTATCATTATTCCCTAGGGTTTTGATGCTTCTATTTATTTCTGATCAGGGTGCTTTTCCTGCACAATATGAGACTGTCACTCTCTGCCACGTTCCTGTTGTATTATTGTTTTTTGTTGTGTTATTTTGTGTGTGTGTGTGTGTGTGTGTGTGTTTTAATAAGGCACACAATAACCAACCCAGGAGCCTTTTCCCCAAAGAGTTCCACAAATCTATATAGCAGTTGAACATCCACAGACACTCCATCCAGAGTACAAAATATGATAGCTTTTAAATTGCATCAGTTTTCACCTGTAAATTCTCCTAGACTTACAGAAAAAGTAATAATGTGTGCTATTAAGAGGACCTACCTGTATAGGAATAGTGGTGGAAAATGAAAAAGTGGAAGGCTAACTCAAAATACTGACAACCTATGTTGATCTTTACCAAATGCAAAGTAAAAAAAATATATATATATCTGAGACAATTACATGATAATCAATACCAATATTTATCACAACAGGCAAGGATGAATTAACTGATTAAAAAAAAAAGTTGACATGTATAGTTCACAACTTTTCACATCCAAGGTTTTCTCAATTTGTCGATTTTGAGCCATTTGAAAATTATCTCATAGCTGAGAATTTTGTCCTTCTAGGTTCTTCTGTTTTTGTTTTTGTTTTGTTTTTTTCTATAATGCCTGCATCTTACAGAGGTGTTTTTCCCCCTATAATCCTTCTAGCATATTTTCCTCTTGCAACAGTGACATATAATATCCCTTTTTCATATTTTGCCTTTATAAATTGCACAGACTAGTGATTATTCCCATTAGAAAAGAATGAATTCTATCTGAGCAGCCAGTTTAGCAGTCTTGAATTTTTATTTTTATTTTTGGTTTTTCTCTAGATTGCCTGAAAACTGCGTACCTGATGCCAGAATTAGAGTAATTATCTGCCCTTACCATCCTTCATGTTAACTTGGCTTTGGGTAGTCTACAAGAGAACTCAGACAAAGATTGATGAAACTAGAGAATGATTTTGATCTGTTCCATGGTCCATGCCAGTGAATGTTGAGCTGCAACAAGCTGCTAATAGAAATCAATGGAGAACTCACCCATCATGTCAGTACACCACTGCATCTTCTCCCAGCTTACCTTTACTAACAGGCTTCAAGTACTGCCATTAGCAACTGCTCCTGATGGGTTTCTAATGTACTTAGTGCATCCATAGACATGGGAGGCAGTGGGTAATCAGCTTTTCTTTGCCACAGTATCCCTTGTTGTCGTGATCTTGTGGAATTCAATGTGCTTGCCTCATCAAAAGAGCAAAGTCTGCTGGTAGCTGAATTCCATGCAGTAGCCACCTCCATGAATGGAGCTGTAACTGCTTTGGAGAACTTCAACAAAGGCAAAATAATCTATTAAATGACTAATATGTATTCCTGAGAAAGGAGTGTGACAGCTTCTCAGTTTGCTCATGATCCAAATATGAAGGGCACATTTAACAGGCATAGAGCCAAGAAAAATGCAAATTAATGGCACTGCGGTTGTCATCAGTTTACTACCATGTTTACTGACCTTAGTTCAGCTTCTCTCCATCCTGTTACCTTCTTATGAAGTTTTTAATTATTCCCCAATTGGGGAATAATTTATCCAAGTTTTTAATTATTTCCTGATTGAGTTCTTTCATCATGTATGCTTCCTTGTTATAAACTGTATGGATGATGAGACTCCTGGAGGTGAAATATAGGCCAACACATGAGGTGGATTCAGGGTTAGACCATTAGCCATACATGCCATGTCTTCAAATAGAGGAGTGGATTCATTACCAGCTAACCAGAGTTGTGCTGTCATCCATCCTGAAGGGCATATCAATGCTAATTTATACAAATAAAAAAAAACTGTCCATAGGCTATTGCAAGATTGGATTTTCATTCCAAATGTGATAGAAAGACAATAGCTCCTTAAGAAGCACACTTGCAGACATGATTCTTGGCTTCCCATGTTTTCCAACCATAGATGATCCTCATTGGATTTTAGAGTCATATTCCCCATGCTTTTTCAATAGTCTTGAATTTGGAGAGGGTGTTTACGTGGCTTACCTGGTTAGTATTCCAAAAGTTTGGAGCAGTAGATAGAAGGAATACATGTATATAAATACATATATATATGTATAGGATTTACCTGACTGTTGTGTGGGCACTATTAGCCAGGCCATTTAATTAAAAAACGAACATAGAACCTTTCCAAAAAGGTAGAAGAAAACTAAAGTTTTATTATTGAATAAGCATTAAACCAGAATGTAATGCTCATCACATTCAATTGCAAAGGGATTGCCAAACAGAAAGCTCACCCTTTTCTACAGCCAAGAAAATACAACCCATTACATACATGTTTTCATGATAAACAATAACTAGTCCTTCACATAATAGAACTTGACAGCACCATTTGTCACACTTACATCCAAACTTCACTTGGTAATCAGCGTGAACACTGGCATTACCTAATTGGCTTTATGTCTTTTATCATGCAAGCGTCTTGCATAGGGCCATTGATAATGAAGCAAATGATTTTGGACTTTGCGTGGAGTTTGTGTTCATTTAGTGAAGATCCAAAGAGATTTGAGATTTACTAGTTACTATGGTTACCCTCAGTGCTCTACAGCCACTCACTTCCTTTAGTAGCATAGTGTGTTTAGGATGGGCATTATTCAGCTAGAGGTTCTTTCCCCAATGTCAACCCTTGGCATTTGTCTTCTCTTTGCACTGTGCCTCACAGAGAATATCTGTCTCTTGCAGTGCTCCCAGCTGTATTTGATGGTTATTTTTACACAAAACATGTTAGCCTGCTGGTGAGTCTGATATTTGGATTAAGCTTGGTGCTTAAAAAAAAACACTGTGTCCCTGAGAATAGCATATGTGACCTTCACAATGATCTTGCTCTTCTTCAGCTATAACATTAGATTTAGCACATATTTCTGCCCATTCTCATGGGTAAAGAGATTTTTTTCAGCCTTTCTACAACTGCAGTGAGTTTTCAGCAGTGTCTTAAGGGTAACAGTTTTTGTTAAAGGGGGGAAAAAAACAACTATTGTCCTCTTCCTTAATATTATGGCTTTTTTTCTCTTTTTAAATCTTATACCAACAATACTTTCACACAGGTGATCAATAGTGCATTGAATAAATGTTTTCCAAGTTTATAAAAACTTCCATAGCAGTTGTTTTAGAACCAAAAAAAAAAACAGCTTTAAAAAACAAAGTGAACGTAAGTTACAGTTGCTCTTCATATTGCAAAAGCACTTATGGTTTGTTTTTTCAATAGGAAAAACAAGGAAGATGGGTCCAGGGCTGCAGTGTTTCCAGTTAAGCCTCAGGAGGAAAACTCAGTATTCTCCCTAGCCACAATTCTTATAAGAGATTTTTAATCTTTTTTTTTCATTTAAAAATATTCATATTTTGATTTTAGAAAATTCAGAGTCCTTGTAACCATTTGAGGGTTTCATCAGAGCCTGTACACATGTATGAGGAAATGAAATCCCATGATACTATAATCAACTTGTACAAATGGAGATGTAGTCAAACATTTGTGAAATCTGTCTGTTGCTCAGCAACAATTCCACTTAAGTATTGTGTTTCATTTACAGAACTACTATGTACTTAGGATCTTATTCAGCGTCTAGAAGTAAATTCATTGTTTGTATGATCACTGGAATTTCTATGAGTAGTTTTATCCAACACTCCATTTGCTGCCAAAAATTCCATTCTTTATTTTAATTCACGTTCTTTCCTTTGGTTCTTATTGTAAAATATCCTTTCACATTTTTTTTCTCTCATGAAACAGCTTTCATTAAGTATAAGTATATACTTAACAGCAATTACGTTTTATTCATTTCCTTGAGAAACTCAAGTTAAATATCATTATAATTTATAATTATATTTCTTCCCCTACATGATTATTATATACCCTTGGGACTTGTTGATCTGTCCAAATCCATCTGGCATTTTCAGATGCTTCATCATATATTAAATCATACTAATTTCATCAAATATATTAACATGATGTGCAATATCTGATGCCATGAATTACAAGACATTTCTTCCTGGTTATTTTTAATAGTAGACATGAGTCTAATCTAATTATGTAAATGTATACCACTAACAAATATCTAACTCAATAAAATATTATGCATAAACCATCCTGTAATGTTAAATATTGTTAGACTTCTGCCTCAACATAAGGTGTTCACTATTCTGGGTGAATACACATTTGAGAGGATTGAGATTTAGAAATAAATACAATCTATAATAATAAAAGCTTAATATGCTAAATAGACCAGATGTCCTTCCAGATGTCCTTCCAGGGTTGTTGCTGTGAGGGTCTGGATGGTGGCTGGGGCTGCTTCCTTGGCCTTTGTAGCCTCTTGCATGAATTTCGTGCATCAGGCCTCTAGTTATTAATAAACTACATTATTGGAAGATATTGAACTGAAATGTAAATTACATGCTAAAATAGGTAAAACAACACATTTGAACTATTGGTTTGTTTTTAATTTCTAATTAACATATATTGCGATTACAGGGAGTAACACAACGTCCTTACTTATAAATATTTTTCCTTTATTGTTGAAAATATGATTAGGTACAGTATAAGTATCTGAAAATATCAGAAGTGATTTGACCTTTTCTTATTTGAAAAGGCATTTCTTTTTGTTGTCAGTAGATCACCCTTCTTGTTTTTACTCTATACTTTGTTCATTTGATACTTCATAAATGTTAATAATACTTCTGAGAGAGTGTACTATATACACACATATAGACAAACACACTAACATAACAATGAAAGACAAAATAATTTATTAATGGTATTTTGAGAACTTAGTAAGTAATGTAGGAATTTATTCAGTGCATATGTTTTGCTTGCAACATATGACATGTCATGCCTGACAGTGATAATACAAACATGAAAACTGAAATAGTCTTTCAAGAGTTTTAGAGTTCAATTAGGCTATAAACATTTTCTCCTGGAAGAAACTATAAAATACTATGAAAATTAACTCAATAAAACAGGTTATATTTGTATTTATTTATTTATTCCAAGAGAACCAATAGTTTGTCATTGCCTTTACTTATTTATTTTTCTTTAGTTTTTAATTTTTTCATTGTCATTTATTCCTCTTTGCCCTCTTTCACTGCCATAACCAATCACCACCACGTTGTCTGTATATGTGAGTTCTTTCTCTTTTTTGTTTTCTTCTTTTGCTCAATCCCTCCACCCTTCCCAACACCCCTCCTCCACCAGAGCTCTCTGTCTGCCATCTATGAGTCTGTCTCTATTTTACTTGTTAGTTCAATTTGTTCATTGAAGTTCACATATGAGTGAAATTATAGGGTGCTTGCTTCTCTCTGACTGCGTTACTTTACTTAGCATAATGTTCTCCAAGTCCATCAATGCTGTCACAAAGGGTGTTTTATTGTTAAATTGTTCATTCTGATTCCAAGATTACCAATCTGAGCATTTTTTTCTAACAAAATAAAACCCAAAGTAATCATTGAGTAAGTCAGTAGAGAACATACCTTTCATCTATTATGGGATTAAATATCAATATTGGCTATCACTTTTTCAAATATTTGGGTAATAAAATGAATAATTTGAAGCTGAGTGATGACTTCATTTGACTTTACTTATAATCTCACACCTGATTTTAGAGAATTATATATAATTCAGAAGATTACAATTAAACCTCTGGACAATGTGAAACATCATCAACATGGCAGATGTACAGAAAACTAGAAAATAACCTGGACTAGCCTTGGGAAGACATACACCTTAACTATATTATATGTGTAAAGCCTTTACTGTTATATTTATAATATATGATATAAGATAGGTCAGGGTAAGAAGGACTTTTCTAGGGAAATGAAACATCAATTTTGAAATAAAACAAAGTTTCTAACTTTGGCTGTGACTCTAAATATAGCTATCACTTTCTTAAGTAGATGTTATTAATTCTTAAAACTGGGAATTCTCAAACACTGATTATTTAGGGATAGGGAGGGTGATGTTTGTTGTCTTTAAAATGAATTGCCGCCGAGACCAGTTTGGCTCAGTGGATAGAGCGTTGGCTTGCGGACTGAAAGGTCCCAGGTTCGATTCCAGTTGGGGGCATGTACCTTGCTTGCTGGCACATCTCCACTGTGGGGCATGCAGGAGGCGGCTGATCAATGTCTCTCTCTCATCGATGTTTCTGACTTTCTATCTCTCTCCCTTCCTCTCTGTAAAAAATCAATAAAATATATTTAAAAAATAAATAAAATAAAATGAATTGTCATTATCAATATTTGTTATTGCACTCAGCAATGGTGACTGGATCCCAATAAGTCATCTGTATTTTTTGCCTAAACTTTCATTAATATAATCTACCAATCCACATTTCCACCGTTGCTTCATTTGTACTTGTCGTTGTGTAGATTCTGACTTAATATTTAATCTCCTGGACCCTTTTTGAGATTTCTATCAGCCTTTGGGAAGTAATTGTCACAGAAAAAATAGCTGAGTCATTCATGCACATCCCTAATGTGGAAAGTATACTACACTGGTCTAAGATAAAAAAAAAAAATTATCCGAACCACTGATTTTGTTACTTAGGAGCTGTAGGAACTGACACAAAAGAAATTCTCATCCTTAGCAAAATGAGATTAATAATACATTTTTCAAAATAACCTGCCACATTAATGTCACCATAAATATAACTCTATCCTTTGCTAATATAAAAAGCCTGACTCTGCCACAGAACCAAATCAGTCAATGGTAAACTGACACCAAGCCACTTTGAAAACTAATAAAAAATTCTAGCATCAGGAAGTTGTTCTCTACATTTGGTTGTTTTTCATAATGTAGGAAATGCTTCTACATAATTGAGTTAATCTTTTATAAATCGAGGTAGTGTAAATCAAGAAAATATTTTATAAATCAAGGTATTTGCTTATTCATATTCCATCTACTTGCAAAAAGCAAATGAGTGGATGTTTCATAAAAATGTAATACAACAAGATTAGACAGTATTAATAAAACATGAAGACAATTTGTAAAGAAGGAGAAAAGGAAATGTAAGACATTTTGATGGCAGAATTGTGCAACAACCAACCACAAATTATCTCTGAGTTGAATAGAATTGGGATATAACCCTGAAGCCTAGGGTTCCATTTTTAATTTGCATATGAAAGGTTAGTTAAAACAACATCTATATCTATATCTATATCTATATCTATATCTATATCTATATCTATATCTATATCTATATCTATATAGTGCATGTTGATCTTTTATGTTTAATTTTCTGGGTTTTCAATTCCACATAGTAAGATTCTCTGTGCCACAAGAGTCACTTCTTTGGGAAGTTGCCAGCAGTTTGAGCAATGAAAGCTCACAAGACACTAGTATATATTGTGTAAGACTTGGGCTTTGTCTACAGCCAGGATCCAGGTTGACCAGCTACTTCTGCCCCTTCATTACTTCCATGACCTTGGGAACTTATTAATACCTTTTTCAGTACCTGCAAAGAGCTTGGAATGTCTACTTCACAGTGTCGCTTTGAAGAATAAATGTGCCAATATATGTCAAGTACTTAGAACAGTGTTTGCTCATAGTCACTGGTCAATATCAATGTTGGCTTTTCTTTTTATAAATTGTGATAGTGATTTTCTTTTAGAAAAGTCCTCTATATAGATACCCTAGTAAAACAAATATATCGATTACCCACACACTGTTCAAAAAAATCTTGTGAGGTCATTTTTAAAATGGGTGCAGGTGCAGTCAGCTAGATATGTTTTAATGATATAAGATGCATGTATTATCTTGATTACAATTTTGAAAAAAGGAGAGGCAATTTTCTTACTATAAAGAGAGTAATCAGTGAGCCTGTGTGTGTGTGTGTGTGTGTGTGTGTGTGTGTGTGTGTGTGTAGGCAGTGATGAGGAGATAAAGTATATAATACCTCCCCTCCTCCTTCTAATTCCTGCTCCTGCACATACAGGTTTAAGAAATTAAATGATTGAGGCCTCACTTACTGGAAATTTTTCTGTAGATGGAAGTGATTGTTTTATCTGAACCATAATGTCTATTATTAGATGTTATCCCAGGAAATCAAAATATTGGAGCTAATATAAGACAGAGCATCTTGAGAGGACTTGAGACAGTTCTCAGAGGAGCTGCCATAGCAATTGTAAGCGGTACATTATTCTCAACCAGTCATTCTAAACTTTAGGTGCTGTGGAGACCCTATTCAGAGCTCACCGGATGCGCAAAGCCAGTTGGAGTGTAGAGGCCTTGTTCATAGTTCGCCGGATGTCCAAGTTCACATAGAGTGTGGGAATATTAATTCCGGTGCCCAAGGATTAGACACGGGTGCAAGAGCAAGGACCCAATAATCTGTATGTACATGTGCAAACATGCCCTTCTATAACCCAAAAGACTTAGGTCTCCATTTGCAAAGAAGCCTCTTTTGTCTGAGTAGTATAAAGTTGTTACTGTCTAACCAGTGAGGCTGCTTATTAAGGCTAGCTCCTATTTAGGTGCTACTACATTATGGAGAAGATGGGTTATTGACTAGCTGGTAGTGGTGGGTTGCTTAAATAATGGCTGTGGGTAAAAAATGGCTGCCACTATGTAGGAAGGAGATATTGCTACCCAGCTGATGTGCGGAAATGTGCTGTGAATAACTTTTGTCTAGTGGCTCCTTGTTAGTAATGGCTCCTTGGCCACTGGCTCCTATAATAAAGATTCTCTTATACACCCACAACTTCTCTGTCTACCCCCTGGAATTCAAGAAGGCCCAGCCCCTGGCAGAGGGCTCAGATATGACAGCTGGCATAGTGGAGCAGAGGATAAAGGAGGAACTGAGGCCAAAACCCGTTTGGCTCAGTGGATAGAGCGTCGGCCTGTGGACTGAAAGGTCCCAGGTTCGATTCCGGTCAAGAGCATGTATCCTGGTTGTGGGCACATGCTTAGTGGGGGACATGCAGGAGGCGGCTGATTGATGTCTCTCTCTCATCGATGTTTCTAACTCTCTATCCCTTTCCCTTCCTCTCTGTAAAAAATCAATAAAATATATTTTTTTTAAAAAAAGGAGGAACTGAGTTCCCAACAGTTAGTACAGCAAGCAGGGTTCAAGGAGGAACTTGCTCTCTGATAGATGCAAATTTAATCATCTGATGAGTTGTTTTTTGTTTTTTGTTTTTTTAAATCAGATGCTTAAACACATGCACAAATATTTTCACTTAACTGATCTAGATATGCATAAGGATACTGCTTATTTCAAAAGCTGGGGTAGAGTCGAAGACTACTTTCCTTTGTGAGTCATACTGACGAGGGCAAAAGAAGCAAAAACTGATTCAAGAACAACTTTTTTTTTCTTTACTTTTTATTTTCAGCAACAGACACCTACACTTTCACTTTGCCTGAGTAAGCAAATACCAAGTCCTTGAGAATATCTCTGGTGAATATAATTCCAAAAGGACAATTCTTAAAATAGTGACAATGATATGGTAGCTTTATTTAGTATTTCAAAGTTTTTGAGTAGGAAATACCAGACATGTATGTCTATATTATTTTATAAGCAACCGCAGAATTACATTTTTTGTCTGAGCTAGCTGAACAATGGCTCAGTATTTTATACATGGGGTGGGGTAAAAGTAGTTTATAATCATGAGTATGCACAGTACAGTTTATTATTGTATTGCTATTCATTAATTTATTCATTAATTATTATTTTTCATACAAAAACCCTTTTTTGGTGTATATTAAAATAGCATAAATACTTACTAAAATAACTTAATTTCTCTCAGAATGTTTTCATATTGATTTGAAAATAAAAACATTTCCAATTATCCTATAATTCTTATCCTGATAGATAATACAATACATGAAATAACATTCCTTGGTTGATAATGATAAATTTCCAGTGGTAAAGGATAGAACATTTTATAAAATTGAATAGATGATCATATCAAATTCACCTTTACATAATTTAAGGTCTTAGGTATCTATGCAATTTCAAAGAGTTTTTGGAATAGAAAGGATACACTGACAGGATTTTTCTTCTCTTATAAAGTGAGTAGGCTTACGTAGGATCCAATATCAAAGCCATGTTACCCAGGGTTTATCAAAGGAAAGGAAAAAATTAATACAAATGACAATGGAAGAATTCTCTCAGAGGTAGACATTGCAGAATTGAAATTCTAACCATCATGTTATAGGCACTTCTCAGTGACACCAGAGAGGGGTTACCAGACAGGACAGCCCCCTGAGTCAGTGGGAGAGGGCTGTCCACAACCTCCATCCTTGTCTTCTCACATAAATTAATTTGACTGTGTTGTGGAAAACCAATTTATTAAATCATGCATCTGTATTGAAAAAGAGCAAAAGCAAGCCTATGCATCTGGCTTATGAAGCACAGAGAGGCTCTCAGCTAATCTGAAGAACAAGTTGGGTGGGAGTCTGAGGCATTATATACCCTCCTGTCTATAGGCTTCAAAATTCCTCTGATGACTGTTTTGGTACAGATTAATTTCAAGGTCTCTCTTTTTTGTACTTTGTTGTGGCTTTCCCAGAATTCATGAAAAGCACCTGGCAACTTTATCTTGCCAAGCCTTGAGACTACTGGCTTCTCATCTTAGGAAAGCAACCCTTTTCCCCTTCTCTTTTCCCCCTTATTTCTGCATTCGCTCATTACGGACATTTTGTTTTGTTTTGTTTTGTTTTTGTTTTTGTTTTTATCATTTGCTCTGTGTCCTTGGCTGAGGAAGATAATAGCATGTTAGTTCTGGCTGAAAAATGACCTCACTGTTTGACCTTGTTTTAACTTTCCTGTCTCAGTTTCCCTATTCCTCCTGCCCTGGAATCCTGTAACAATCAGAAAATTACCTTTAAAAGGAAATATAACTTAAGTCCTAGTGTGGCTAAGTCATAGAAAGAAAACTAAAAAGCATAGTGTGCAAAATTGTCCCTTTTATATATTTTAATATTGTGTTTACCATTTATAGTCAATTAAGCTTTGGATTCAGGCTTCAGTTCTTCAAAACGCACCCAGCAAATGCTAACAAATAAATAAAAATAAGTTGTTTAATTTACTCAAGTTTTGTTTAGTTATTTGATAGTTATCATCAACCATCAGCTCTGTAGTTTTATAAATATTATGTTTTTAGTAATATGTATAATAAGTATTGAACGTTGTTTAAATTTAATTCAGTCAAATATATATATTTTACTCTCCTCCCATTAAGTTCCTCAATAGTGTTTTGACATTTTGATACTTGACTGATGTCACTGATATATCTTGCATCTCTCCACCCCCCAGGAATTTAAGCCTATTTTCTCATCTTATGTGATCTAGTCTTTGTGACATCATTATGCAGTCAGTGTTGAGTTGCTCACTATATTTTTCTACAAATATATTCACATTGATTTGTGCCTTCAAGCTTCTAGTTTTCTTCTGCCTTGGCTAGAGAAACATAATTACTTTGTGCATTACTCTCTATACATTTATTCTTTGTGGGAAATACAAAGAAATGACAGAAACAGGAAACAAATTATCTTAGGAAACATTTACCTTTTATATGCATCTAATGATTTACTATTAGTGATTTTTTAATAGTTAGTACTAGTTAAAATTATGAGTGGGTAGGTTAGGGGAGTAATGGGTGGATAAGGACACATATGTAATACCTTAATCAATAAATATATATTTTTAATTAAAACAATTAAAAAATAAAATTATATTTTAAAATTCAAAGCATACTAGAAAATTATAGTATAAAATAAAGTAAAATTTTCATGATTGTGTTTTAGAATCCTATGTAATAACCCTATATAATAAAAGGGTAATATGCAAATTGACCCTAATGGCCAAACAACCAGGAACGACCAGTCATTATGACATGCACTGAGCAGCAGGGCACGGATGCTCAATGCAGGAGCTGTCCCCTGGTGGTCAGTGTGCTTCCACAGGGGGAGTGCTGCTCAGTCAGACACCAGCTCATGGATGGCCAGTGCAGTGGCTGTGGTGGGAGCCTCTCCTGACTCCACAGCAGTGCTGAGGATGTCTGACGACAGCTTAGGCCTGATCCCCCAAGGAGTGGGCCTAAGATGGCAGGTGGAGATCCCCCATTGGCTCCCAGGCTATGGGCGAGTGCACGAATTTCATGCACTGATCCTCTAGTATATTATATTTGGTTAGATGTTAGTAGAAATGGAAGTTAAACAAATGTCTAAGGTTGTGTGTTCTTTTGTTTTAAGCAAACATGAAAGATGGGAGGATTTGTAAACAAACATGAAGGAAAGACAGCAAGTTTGAGTGTTGAAAGATAATTTATAAGTTTACCTGTCTCTAACTCTCCATCTCTGATGTCAAGAAATAGACATTCAAAATCATAAGGATTTGAGTAGAGGTCTTCTGGTGTTTTCCTGAGAACACCTGATGGAAGAGGGACACATCTTGAAGACACCATTCCTCACTCTGACTAAGTATCCAGTACCCTATATCACTTTCTTTTTCAACTAGCCCTTCTTTGACCCCAGAGCTTTTGGTTGCCAGGTTCCTAAACAATGTGATAATCACTGATCCACCTACTTTGGCCATTACACTATTCCATGAGAAATATGGAATAGAAGAAAATGTTTCCTCCAATTTCACACACTCACCTATACCATCATAGTAAGTGATGAAACGTTTAACTCTTACTATTGGCTTCCTGCTCTGTCATCTGACAGCTCACTTCTCTCTCTCTCTCTCTCTCTCTCTCTCTCTCTCTCTCTCTCTCTCTCTCTCAATTCAGCTGAGCTCCTGATGCATCCTTGAGAAGTATTTGAATATTGCACCAACACATGAAAGAAATGGTATGGACATACCCTTTTCTCCTGTTTGTAGATTATTCTAATTTAAAAGATCTGGGAGCAAATTAATTATCGCTTTTTAAAGTTGCTGAGAGAACTGGAATAAAGCATTTTTCAAGTAGTTAATGGTTGCCAATGTTTCAGATGGCATAATATTAGAATCTATCTAACTAATGGAGACTTCTTATGTTGTTTTTAATGTTAATAGTGTTAATTCTTCAGGCACCAACTTCGGCTGCTGAAAAAGATTCCCTCTTTTCTTCCCTCACTCAATTTCTACTTTTTAATATATTCCAGGCACAAAATCTGTGGATTGGTATCATGTCACTTACTTTTTACTTTTCTCCTGGCTGTGCAAATATACTTCCTTAAGTTCAATCACTTTTCATTCTAAAAAAGCAATTTCCAAACCAAAAGTGGCTATTTTTGTGCTCTTGATTTGGGAATTCATCACTTTGACAGATTCTTTAAAAAATTCTTTACTCTCTTTTCAATTAGGATTTGAAGTCTCTAGGGATGTTCTTTCATGAGAAAAGTATGATAAAACATACACAAAGTATATTTTTCTCTGCAGACTTTTACCAAAAGCCCTATGTATTTTTTTCCTAGGTCCTGACATTCTGATGATATCACTGCCAGCTACAAAGCACTGCTTCTGTGGCTCTATATCTCCCACTTGTAAGAAAGCCAGCTGCTTGAAATTCCTCCAAAATAGTTTCATCAAGTTAGTGAAATCTATGGAGTCCATGAGTATGGAATCCTATTATCATCCATAGCTGACATTATACAATCTGCCCCCAACATCTAACAGCAATCTAAGAAAAGAGTGGGTCCCTAAATTGTTAATGTGTAAAACCATAAAACATAATTTTTCTTTTCTCAGTTGCACTAAAAATGTAGCCCAGATTTCTTTTTTTGGGGGGTTAGAATAGAGAATTGATCTTCAAAACACTATCCACAGAGTATTAGCAATGGTGTCTTTAGAAATTTTGTTGGAAATACAGAATATTGGGTTTCACCCTGAACTTAGAGAATCACAATCTGCATTTTAAACAAGATCCTTAGAGGAATTTAGTGCACTTTAAAGATCAAGAAACTGTCATAACTATTTGGCCATTCTGAGTTCAAGAATTTCTCCCTCAAACAAGAAATTATCAAATTTTTCCTGATGCCTTCATTTATAAACATTAGGTCCTACCCTTCAGTATACTCTCATTTTGCTCACTGAAAGTTCATCACACAGTGATGAACTTTTCAATGAGCAAAGCCAGTAACAATGATCATTATTTTACTTTAAATTTGTGGAAATCCTTGATGACCTTATCCTATCTAATTAAAGAGGGAATATGATCATTGTGCCTCATGCTGTTGCAAAGATGGCAGCTCCCAAAGCCAAAAAGGAAGGAATATGCTAATTGACTGCCCCACCCTCAAAGTTGGCAGCGCCCACAGCCACAAGATGGTAGTGCCCAGTCCCATCAGCCCCACCAGGTTGGCAGGCACATGGCAAGACTGGGCCCGTCCTCAGTCAGGTCTGACCACTCTGTCATCTGCCTCTGGAGTCCCCCAGTCCCATCAGCCCCTGGCCACTCAGGGCCAGCCCGAGGGCACAGGCAAGCTTCAGATAGTGGTTGTCCAGCCTACCCAGGGCCCCTGCAGCTCAGGTAACCAGGGCTGGATGAGGCTTGCACTGCTGGCAGTGGCAGCAGCAGAGGTGTAATGGGGCATTGCCTTCCCCTGGTGGCTGAGTCGCCTCCCTTCCCTGAGGGCTTCTGGATTGTAAGAGGGGACAGGCCAGCTGAGGGACCACCCTCCAGTGCATGAATTTTCATGCACCAGGCCTTTAATATTTAATATAGTACTACCTAGGTAATTTTCTTCCCCATTTCATTATTATTATTTACCAATTTTGTTCTTTTTCTTAAATAATTTTGCAAATACTCTGTTTATTATCTTGTTTATCAGAAATCTTTAATCCAAGAATGCAATCATAAAATGATCAATGCCAGGCTGGTGTTGCTCAGTGGTTGAGCATTGACCCGTGAACCGAAAGGTCACTGGTTTGACTTGGGGTCAGGGCACATGCCATCTTGATCCCCAAGGTGGGGGGGGGCATGCAGGAGGCAACCAATCAGTGACTCTCTCATCATTGATGTTTCTCTCTCATTGATGTTTCTATCTCTCTCTCCATCTTCTTTCTAAAGATCAATAAAGGAAAATACTTTAAAAAAATGGTCAATGTAATCTATCCCTTGTATGTTAGAATCTTTTCATTGCCCTCTGAAATGGCTTGATAATTTTTAAAGGTTCACTTAGTTCCCTGGAACTGCAACATGCCCAGGATCCTTAGCAAAGGATGTACATCAGGGAAGTGGTTCTAATGATTAATAAATAAATTCTACACTCAGAGATTTTAATTGAAAATGCAAAGTTCACAAGGAATGCACATTTTGAAGGAGGGAAAAGGAGAGAGAGAGAAAATTCAGCCAATGCTAAACCAAAAAGCGGTGAGGAAAAACAAAAACAAAAACTACTCCAAATTTTGAGGTAAATAAGAGACTCATGCTAGTGTCCCTTTTTCACTATTAGTAACTCAGCTTAGTTCTTATACTTGATCAGAATTGGACAGTGATGTTCCTAAGTAGCTGAATTATTTCTATTTTTGGTCCTCATGACTCAGTTTAAACCAAACCTTCAGACTCTCAAGACCGGATTCTTTGGCCCTGGACCACAGCTTCCATACAAATAAGACTCTTATCCATCATGCAGTGCCTGGCACATTCACCACATTTATCTGCTCCTTGGATTTCCACTGATTACCTATTTTGCCCCCTGCTATGATGATCACCATGGATTTTAGATTTAACATGAATTTTAGTTAATTGCCTTGAATGCAACCTTTTTCATTTTATATCATAATCTGTTTTTTATAAATATACTAGAAGCCTGATGCATGAAATTTGTGCATGGGGGGGTGTCCCTCAGCCCAGCCTATAACCTCTCCAATCTGGGACATCCCTCTCACAACCCAGGACTGCTGGCTCCCAAATGCTCACCTGCCTGCCTGATTGCCCCTAACCACTTCTGCTTGCAGCCTAATCACCCCCTAACCACCCCTTTACCAGCCTGATCAATGCCTAACTGCTCCCTTGCCAGCCAGTTGCCTCCAACTGCCCTCCCCTGACAGCATGGTCATCCCTAACTGCCTTCCCTTGTCAACCTTGTCTCTCCCAACTGCCTTCCCCTGCCAGCCTAGTTCCCCCCATCTGCCCTCCCTATAGGCATGATTCCCCCTAACTACCCTCCCCTGCAGGCCTGGACCCCCAGTTGCCCTAGCCTGCAGGCCTGCTCCCCCTACTTCCCTCCCTTGCTGGCATGGTCACTCCTAACTGCCCTACTCTGCCAGTCATCTTGTGTCCACATGGGGGTAGCTATCTTGTGTGTTGGAGTGACAATCAATTTGCATACTACTCTTTTATTAGATAAGATTTTTACTGAAATTTCATGCTTACATTGGTTAAAAAAAATTATTGGTTTCAAGTGTACATTTATATGATACAACATCTGCATATTGTACTGTGTGTTCACCACCCAAAGTCTAGTCTCCTTCCATTACTATTTCCCTCTTTATCCTCTTGTACTTGCCTTATGCCCCTTTTCCTCTGATACTCATGTTATCTGTGTCTATGAGTTTTGTTATTGTTCCTTTTGCTTAATTCCTTCACCTATTTCACCCAGCCCCAGGACACTTCCCCCCTTTGACAGTGGTCAGTCTGTTCTTTGTATCTATAAGTCTATTTCCATTTTGTTTGTTAGTTAATTTTGTTCTTTAGATCACATAAATAAGTGAAATTATATGGTATTTGTCTTTCTCTGACAAGCTTATTTCATTTATTAAAATGCTCTCCAATTCTATCCATTGTGTAAATGTTTTTTATCTACTCATCCACTGATGGGCAGGTGGACTGTTTTCAAATCTTAGCTATTATCATCTGTTTTTAATATTTAAAACTTATCTCTAGTCTTCCTTTTAAGGAAGACAATTAATCTACATTTCTCAAAAAACAGGATCTTCCAAATTCCTGTTTGCACCTTTCATTACTTATACTTATATCACAATCTGGCCACAAAACTCTAGCTTTGAAAATGATAAGAGACACTTCCAGAAAGGGAACAATGTCCCATTTAAACATTATAAAGTGACTCTAAATAATATGATACAAATAATTTTTCTGTGTTTTGCTCTTAAAGATCATTTTATTTTTCTAGAGAATGGAACAATGCACACAAATGGTTCAATCAATGGTATCTAATAGATTAATTCATCAACCCCCAACTGATTTCAATTTGTTTTCTTTTGGAATTTGTCATTACTTTTTCATTATTTTTTGGTTGACCTTGAAAAAAACTCTATTTCTTTGAGCCTCAATCTATTATGTTTCTTTTCAGATAATGGTAAATACTCTGAAGGCATCCTATGAGGACCAATCACAGTTTCCCAAATTTTACATTCTATGAAACTATAGCACTTCCCCAAACCTCCAGAAACTCTAGTAGGGTTTCTTAATTTTTACAAATAAAAATGAAAGCAAACCCCGCAACTATTATGTAGTGTCCTATAATAAAATGAAACCATTTTAACACCAAGAAATTATATAAATTAAGAATAAAAATGGAATCTTATAAATTGAAAACATACTTTTTAACATTTTAAAAAGCACTAATTGGCCAAAACCGGTTTGGCTCAGTGGATATAGCATCAACCTGTGGACTGAAAAGTCCCAGGTTCGATTCCGGTCAAGGGTATGTACCTTGGTTGCAAGAGGCAGCTGATCAATGTTTCTCTCTCATCATTGTTTCTGTCTATCCCTATCCCTTCCTCTCTGTAAAAAAAATCAATAAAATATATTTTTTTAAAAAAGCACTAATTGCCAATGATTTTCTCATCTTACTTTGTTGTTGTTGTTTTTTCCCTCTATTGCCCTTCTCACCCCCCATACATGCCCTCATCCACCCCCCCCCTGCCTTCCCCCATTGCCCTGTATCCACTGGCTATCCCCACACACACATGCATACAAGTCCTTCAATTGATCTCCTATGGGCCCCTCCTCCCCAACTTCCCTGCCTTCCCACTGTAGCAGGACAGTCTGTTCATTGCTTCTTTGCCTCTGTGTCTGTGTCCCCCCACCCAAACACCCCCTGATTCTTGTCTTTAAAAACATCTTTCCCCTGTAGGCTAGAAATAAACCCACTAGAGCAAAAGAAAAAATGATTGAGTCCCAATTTCAATGTCTGATAGCTTTGAGTCCCAGTTTCAATGTCAGACAGTTCCTTATGTGTACATGTCATCAATGGTATCTGGATATTGGACAAATGGTGGCAATGTCGGTCTGACCCTCCCTGGTTTGGTCCTGGGCATCCTGCAGCGATGCTCAGCTGCTAACTGCTCACATGGCAAAGCGTCGTCAGCGTCTTCCATCTCTGGACTGTTTCTCCTCTTGCCTTCTTGTTTGGCGCAGACCTGTCAGTTCCTCTTTGTTGCAGGAGTCCACTTGATCTTGGAGTTGTTTTCTGAAAGTATATAAACATATTCTTGACCAAGAGTTAATAGAGGAATCTTTTCTATAAAATGGCTTGGGATCCTTTTTATTTTTGCCTACCTGCTTTTCCTTTGGCTTATTTTGACACCATGTGTGTTTTTCAGGGATGTCTTACTATTAGCATTACAAATGGAAATTAATTTTCTAAAGTGAAAATTTTCTTAATATAATTTACTTACTGGATATTTTTTCTTACATGCTGTTATCCTCCTCCCCTCCCCCTTTTTTGATTAATGGAGAATTTGGTAAAAATTTTTAATATAAACTTGGTAACTTTAAATTTTAACTTTTATACAATAAATATGCCTGTTTTCTGTTCATTACATATTAAGCAATTTTACCATGAGATGAGCTATCAATAGAAATTTTAATTAATACGTTAGAAACAGCTTTTTATCCAGTACACTTAAATTTTCTTGGTGTTTGCTTATTTCAGTTTGCCAATTTAAATTAATCTTAGAGCTTGATAACTCTTTTACGTCAAATTTAATACTCTACCAACAATCTTAGATTACCCTGTATATATTAGTGGAAAGGTTTATTTGCATTGAGTTGGCACTGAGCATTCCTAGTGCTAGGATGAATTTAGCTATAGGGCAGCTGCTGTTGGCATGTTTCTGTCTGTTACCTGGTTCCTGATCTGAGCTGGACCATGTCTCTGTCTGTTACCTGGGTCCCAATCTATGCTGAGCATGGGAAGCGAGGTAGCCATGGGGGCAGGAGACTGCCCTCAGAAGGGGTGAAGGTTCAGACCCCTGCAAGGTTGATGGGGGGGATGAGGGTCTGTGCCCCACCTCTGTTGATCCCTAAGTTCTTTCCTGATGGCCACTCTGTGACTGTGCCTGTCTTAGGTTGCTCCTTCCCTGAGGAATCTTACCCGTCTCTGGCTAACCAGTCATCCTCAGGGGCCAAGCAGGTTGAACATTCTTTCATTAACTGAGCCATATACATGCAGAGTGATATAAACTGTAGAGCTGATTATTTCTCCTTTCTAATGGTGTAATTAGCTAGAAAATTTTAAGAGAACAATTTTTTTTTCACTTTCTAAAAGATGAATATTTTCCTACTCACTTTGTAGACAATTACAGATAAAAGCATTTATTTATATTCTTATTATAGTTCCTATATCACATAGTGAGACTCAAGGATGAGTTCTTTATTAACATTCATACAATCTCCTCAGATAATGTTTATTTGAGAGAGAATACAACTTTTTAAAACTCTCTGTTATATGCATTATAAGGGAAAACAATAGGGTGGAAAACATGATAGCCATGGAATATCTACAGAATTTTGAAATCAGGTCATTAATATACTTGAATGAAAATATAAGCCAGAAAACTACATATTGACATTTTAGTATAAGTTTAATATCTCTTTGAATATAACACCTAAAATTCTACTGCTTCTTTTAACAGAAACATTTTAGATATTTCAATGAAGGACTTTCCTGATCTCATTGGGTTTTCATTTAGGTAGTCATTATTTTTCCTAATAGCATTTTTCTTTTCAAGGAGTAACCAGAACTATTAAGGATTGTAATTCAAAATGCACTTACTTTGAAAATGAAACACATTTTCTAACAGATTGTGCTCCCTTGAGTGTTTCCTTTTGTTGCTTTTTGTCACTGGTAGTCATTAGTTGACAAGAAATTGTCATTCATTGCAGAATCTTAAATTCTATGACCAGAGGTTTCCTAATATGTCATCTGTCAAAATATCAAAAAAAGTAGTTGTGCGGCTTATTTTTTAACTTGTGAGAATATTTTCCAAAATTACTATATTATCTGCTATACATTTAATGCAATTTTCTCAAGAAATTTGTTAAGCCTTTAAATTTCAAAAGTTCACACAAAGATGAAAATGCTTTTTTTCAGAAAATGTACTTATTTTGCTACATTACTAAAGTATTTTTATTTAAATAAATTACAAATAAACCAATAGGAGACATAAATAAGGGGACAGATTTCCTTTGTTCATGGATTGAAATAATTATTATTGTTAAAATATTCATTCTACCCTAAGTGATCTACAAGTTAATGTAGTTCCTATCAAAATTCCAATTGCATTTTTCACAGAAATAGTAAAAGACAATTTAAAAATTTGTATGGAACCAAAAAGTACCCTGAAAAATTAAAGCAATCCTGAACCAAGCAACTAAGCTAAAGCCTCATCATTTCTGACTTCAAATACTCTTGAGAGTGTTACAGATGTGTCCCTATTTCTCTTCCCTTTGCTCCTTCCAGTTGGCTCTTTCCCAAGTGGAGGGGACAAATTGAAGTCTTCACCTCACTGTTGTCTGTGTCCATGGGCTATGCATATATGTATATAAATTTCTTTTAATGCTCTAAAATTTTAAAATCAAGCAAATTTAAATATTATAAATAAATGAGAGCTAAAACTGAAATTAATACATATAGTTATATGAATGGAAGCTTCTTTAAAATAAGTTTCCATTCATATAACTAAAACAAGGAGGTAGCTCCATTATATTCATTGAATTTTATGGATATATTATTTGAAATTCTGATGTTATCAGCTGACTAACTTCCTGAAGGCATTCATTGCATTATAAACACATGGTGAAAAAATGGTTTCAGAATAGATTCTAATATTATTTCACAATGAAAAAGATTATCCCAGGATCATCAATATAATCATTCCACAACAGAATTCTTAACTGAACATACTCTTAAGTGAATTTTTAAGAGAAGATTACATCTCATGATGAGTAATTACAACATAATACAATTTTAGCAATAATAACATATTCAGTTCCCTTCATAAAGCAGGTCAGCTATTATGTTATCAGAACAAATTACTAAAGGCTCCATACATTAAAAAAAAAAATTCTAACCATTAGGTGAGAAAATAGAATTTTGTGTTTTATATTGTTTTATTATATGGAAATGTGTATTGGCGTGGAGTAGACTGAACCAGCTGAACTTGATAATTCATTTCTTTTTAATTTATGGGGGAAGGAATATGAAAGGCTCCAAATGAAATTACTTCATCAGAATTCACATTTGATTTTCATCTTTTCAGCTACCCAGATGCATCAATGCTCAACTGACTATGCTCCCAGCTGCATTATTCAAGGATGTTATTCAAGAAGCAATACTTACAATATGTGTTCCACTGAGTAGCAAGCTAATTACAAGAACTTCACAGCTGGATTTTTAGAAGGCTTTGATCTTAATTGTAAGGTGCTAAAAATGTTTGTTGGTTAGATTTATTCTTTATATCCTAAGTCTATAGTCTTCCCTTGCTAGAAAATTGGTAAGAACTGTTCATGAATAAAAGGAGTGAATCCTTGTCTCTTTCATCCTGTTAGAGCTTAACAATAAACAATACATCATACATAATTATTTTACATTTCAAAGATATCCCCTGCCTAAGGGTAATGGTAAGAATGCAACACTATTGCTATGGTTAACTAAAAAGTCTACATTATAAAAATATATATTTTGAAAACTGCATTTCTCTAATTTGAAGAATTAATATGTTTGCAGTATTTATCTTTGGGTTTATTTTCTCATCACCAAATCTTAGGAATTTATCTTTGGTAAAATGTATAATTAAATTTAGGATGCATGAGATCTAGCAGAGGTGGGGAGATAAATCTAATAGTAGAGTATAAACAGAAAAATAATATTAAGTCCAATAGAATGAACCATGTGAAAAGGACATTCAACAAAGAAGCAGCAATGGAATAACTGAGTTCTAAACCACTTTTGTCACTGACACAGTGAGACCTGTGAACCTACCTCCTCAGTTCTGTACTTCAATTTCTTCAATAATAAGTGTGTACACTATGCAAACTAGTATTTTTTTATTCCAGAAGCAAGTTATTTCTTTGAAAGTAACTAAAATTTATTCTTACTTGCTTAAAGAGAAAAGTGGAATTTAATATAAGCATTACCTTGGCCAGGGAGCTCAACTGGTTAGAACATCATCCTTTACACACACACACACACACATACACACACACACACACTCAAAGGTTGCAGGTTTGATTTCTGGTCAGGACACTTAAGAGAGGCAACTGATTGATATCTCTTACATTGATGCTTCTCTCTCACTCTTGCTCTTTGATTCTTTGTCCAAGTCCTCTTAGGCTAAGTAGAATTGATATACAGTATATATACTTAGTACAAATTCCAACTCTATAGACAGAAAAACAGAATGATCAAATAGAATAAGAATCTGGTCCTCTGAATCAACTGAACTTGGGGTTGGGGTCATATGGGCCCAGTTTGTTCACAGGGATCCTGGAATCTACATAGAGAAAGGTATCAAGAGAATAGAACAAGGTAATAGAATAGCATGTCTACATAACCAAGGGAGAGACTATTAGGAAAATTTCAAATAGCAAAATAAAAGGTATTTTCTTTATGTATTCACCAATAAAACATTTGACTTACATAGAAATAGCCTTGATACAGTGTTCTATCACTATTTATACAATAGTGATAACACAATGCCATTACAATAAATGAGAAAATGGTGCCATATATTAATCCAAAGAATATTTACTCTGAAATATGCTGGACCTTGAGGCTAAATATATATTTACATTAGAAAAGTGATTTCAGAATGATAATATGTTCTGTATCTAATTTAACATACATAAAAATATTTTTTCTACCTTATATTTAGTGTTGAGAATTCTATATTTTATTTAAAAATATAAATGAATCAAGTAGAATTCTAGTTTCACCATTTTCTTTAAAAAAACAAATATGATATGTAATATTAAAAAATATTGAAATAAAACATTTTGGTACTATTTCAACTCTTAAAAATTCAGTACATATATGCTATGGAATACTACTCATCCATAAGAAAAGATGAAATAATCTTTTGCAACAACAGGGATGGATGTTGAGACATCATGCTAAGTGAAACTAGTCAGCTAAGAAATTACTTATAATGTTATTTCTATAAATTTTTGTATAAGTATTTCCTTTATATGTTGGAAAATTATAACATGTCATGATGTATGTAACATGAATTGATTTGTTTGTATGTTTGCTTTTTCAGAATTTTTCTTTTGTCATTCTCCTACATATCTTTTGGGGAAGACTGAAATGACATTTGGTCCATAATTGATACCACGGTAATTTATAACCATATATAAATAAGCATGGTGAAATAATAACTCACTGACATTTTAAGACTTTATATTGCTTGGTTTACCAGATGTTTATGCAGTTCATTATTATTTCCTCTCTTGATGATGGCTCCAGCATGCCTAATATCCCCTAATTACAATCCTCTCTAAGATACCTTTATTTGAATTCATACAGCTTGCTGGCTCAGAAGAAAACTGCTTTTTCAAAAGCAAAAATAAATGTTCTATACCTTTATATTATACCTGGTTAATAAGGTAGAGCAAAAGTCTTTCAACCACCAGTCTAGAAGAATCACTTATATTATTTATTTTTAATGTATTTAAGCTTAACACATTTTATTTTAAATATTTATGATAAAAATGTGAAAAAATGTATTAAGTACTTCTCTTCTTTCTCTAAGGATATAAAACATAGTTTTATAATTTCTTAATGATGCATTGCTAATTTTCAGACAATGTTATAAAACAGTAATATCCTCAGGGATCATTGAAATATAAGTACTGTTAGATTAAATAAAATAATATTGATAATAAGCAGCCTTTGGCTGCTATGCAATTATAAATTTCTACATTTTTTAATTTTAATTTCTTTTTAATTAAATTTAACTAAGAATAAGAAAGAAAAGCATCTTTAAATGCATGAGAGACACATATGTTGCTGTGCCTGCAGTACATATTATGTTTTCCAGGCTGAAATGATATAGGCCTTGTATTGATACCCTCTTATGAAAATTAAATAGGCTATTATGATAAACTATATCAAAGTCTATTAGATCTATTATTTCTATAAGTAAGCTTTTCATGGTACAGAACAACAATAACAACAAAAACAAGAACAGCTTGACCAGCCTGTTTGGCTCAGTGGATAGAGCATTGGCCTGCAGACTTAGGGGTCACAGGTTCAATTCTGGTCAAGGGCATGTACCTTGGTTGCAGGCACATCCCCAGTAGGAGGTGTGCAGGAGGCAGCCGATGGATGTTTCTCTCTCATCAATGTTTCTAACTCTCTATCCCTCTCCCTTACTCTCTGTAAAAAATCAATAAAATATATTTTTAAAAAAAGAAATGCAGAAATAACTGGTTATTAGAAATTCAAAATAACAAAATAAAACTGAAAAACTTACCTCACAAAGTTGTTTTTTTTTAATATTTCATGACTCTGAACTAAGACTTTCAGAATGATAGTCAAGTGAACAAGTATGCTTATCTATTAACAGTGTTTCCTATCTAATAAAGAAGGAGTATGCTAATTGACCTCCACATCATCACAAAGATGGTGATACCCACAGCCAATAAGTAGGGAATATGCTAATTGACTGCCTCAGCCTCAAAGATGACAGCACCCACAGCCATTAAGGAGGAAATATTCTAATGACCACCATGCCCTCAAGATGGTGGTGCCCACAGCCACAGGATGGCAGCGCCCAGTCCCCTCGGCCCTGCCAGGGTGGCAGATGCATGGTATAACTGGGCCTGACCCCAGGTGGGTCCAGCTGCTCTATGCCTGCTTCCAGAGTCCCCTAGTCCCTTCAGCTCCCCAGCCACCCAGGGATGGCCCAAGGTGCAGGCAAGCCTCTGATGTCAGCTGCCCAACCAATGCCTAAAGCACAGGCAAGCCTCAGATGGCAGCTCCCCAGCTGATTGCCGAGGTGCAAGCAAGCCTTGGATGACAGCTTCCCAGCTGTTCAGGGCTGCCCAAGACTCAAGTAACCAGGGCAGGCTAAGGTTTGCACTGCTAGCAGTGGCAGCAGCATAGGTGTGATTGCCTTCCCCCAATCACCAGGTTGCCTCCTGCCCCTGAGGGCTCCCAGACTGTGAGAGAGGCCAGGCCAGGCTAAGAGACCCTTCTCCACAGTGTAAGAATTTTCATGCACTGGGCCTCTAGTATGATTATATTGCTCTATTAGCAAATCTATCAGCAGAAAATAAAAACACTGTTATCAAAAGATTAAACTTTATCATGGTATAAATAAGATGACCATGGGGGTCAGTCTAGAATGTTTAGTTATTAATTTATTTGTTGGTTTTATCTTACTTAATTTTTGTGTTACATTTTAACTGTTGATTTTAAGCAACTATAGTGAAAACCTAGAATATGCTTTTTCATGCCTTCCTTTCAAAAAACAAAGAGGTATTACTTTATATCTGATTTTGGATTTTAAATGAATAAATGAATTCTATGTAGCAAAAATGTATTTAAGAAAAATAAAATAGCCCTAGCCAGTTTGGCTCAGTGGATAGAGTGTCCATCTGCGGGTTCAAGGATCCCAGGTTCGATTCTGGTCAAGAGCATGTACCTTGGTTGTGGGCACATTCCTATTGTGGGGTGTGCATAAGGCAGCTGATTGATGTTTCTCACTCATCAATGTTTCTAACTCTCCCTCTCTTTTCCTCTCTGTTAAAAATCAATAAATTTTTTTAAAACAATATTTTTACTAAGAAAACATTGCAGGACAACATTAAGTAGTCAATTTAAATTAACTTTAGAGTGAATTGGGAGAAATTTGGAATGTCATTCACTGAAGTATTCAAATAACTAGATACATGTTTTTCACCATACTTAGGGAGTAAGTGGCTGCTACCCGGTGGTGGGCTATTGGGATGGGTCAGTCAGCTGAGCAGTGCTCCCTCAGTGGGAGTGTACTGACCACCAGGGGGAAGCTTATGCATTGAGCATTTGCCCACTGGTGGTCAGTGGCGTCATAGTGACTGGTCACCCAATCATTCAGTCATTTGGTCACTTAGAGTTTTATACATGTAGATTAGAAAATTTACATTGTTTTTCAAAAACCAATGCAAAATCCTATATAATAAAGGGGTAATATGCAAATTTTGACCCTCACACCCTTGCATCATCACAATATGGCAGCCTCCATGTCATCATAAGATGGCCCGCAAAGGAAGGCATTTGGGGGTGACCAGGCCTACAGGGGTGGGCAGTTGGGGGCCATAAGGCCATCAGGGGAGGGCAGCAGTTGGGGTGAGATCAAGCTGGCAGGAGAGGGAAGTTGGGGATGAGCAGGCTGGGAGGTGAGGACAGTTGAGGGCAAATGAGCCAGTAGAGGAACAGGTATCAATGAGGCTGAGAAGGAAGCAGTTAGGGGGTGATCAGGCTGGCAGGCAGAAGCAATTAGGGGCAATTAGGCAGGCAGTCAGGCAGGCAAGTGGTTAGGAAACAGCAGTCCCAGATTGTGAGAGGGATGTCCAACTGTGGGATTCAGCCTAAACCGGCAGTCAGACATTTCCAGAGGGGTCCCAGATTGGAGAGAGTGCAGGCTGCACTGAGGGACATACACGCCCTCCCAGTGCATGAATTTTGTGCACTGGGCCTCTAGTCTCATTATAAAAGGTCTACTTTTTAAAATAGAAATTTGACTCTTTGACATAAATATATTAAGAGGCTTTCTATATTTTTTATAATGAAGAAAAAAGTGCACAGTCCCTTGTGCAAGACCCTTAATGACCTAAATTTAGGTTTTTCCTACTTGCCTGCTTCACTCCATGCACACGTATTTGTTGATTTGTTAATTCATACCCTTATTACTACATATGCAGTTTTATTTCATATATAATTTCAATGCAGGTATATAAAATGCAATGTAAAAATATAAGTATAATATACAATAGCATAAATATAAGTGATAATCAAAAGAAAAACAAAGGTGGAGACAAAGCATAGTTAAATGTATGTCAATAATTAGGTATACAGTTTGTTCAACCCTTTCTTTTAGCAGCCAATTTGAAAAAGGACAACTTTGTAACAATACTACTTTTCATTCAGATAAAAATAGGTTAACTCTGCAGAATAAATACATATATAGAAGAAACAGAGAAGATACCGTCCCCGTGTTCCACATAGAGGACATAACGTTAAAAAAAGTTCTTCTCAGCATTCTTGAAATAGACACTGCTACTATTATTGGGGCATTTTTTTTTACTTATAATTGAATTTTGCACAGGCTAATCATATTAATTAAGACATATTTCAGAAGAGTTATTCTGAGAGGTACAGTAATTCCCTACACATACTAATCTGGTCCCCATAACATCTTGGTCATCATATATTTCTGAAAATCTAAAATACTATACATTTTAGTCATTGCTGCCCTTGGTAGTCCACTAGACTAAAAGATCAATGCAGAAAGTCATTGTATCTTATTATACTTGGTAGCACAAGTAATTCGACACAGTTGAGAAAATATTAAATAAGTTTTGAGAAATATAAACTTGATATTTAATTTCTTAATATTTTAACTTTATAATTACAATAGACTATGAGTTAAAGATAAGTTTTCATTAATAGCTTTAGTAACTTGTTTGTAGGTCATTTTAATAACGTGAACTTACTTTCTATACTCTGAATTTAAACTCTCAATTCGCCAATCCAAGGAAAATCTTATTTTCTTGAAACACAAGCTACATCCTCTCTATTATTCAAAGTCTAACCAATCCTTTTATTGTGGCTTAATAAAAAGGCTAGGTTCTCTCTTATCACTTTTAACAGCCAGCAACTGGCCTTTATCATCAGAAGAAACTAATTTTTTTTTAGTCATTTGATCAATGAAATCTTTATCTTTGCTTATAATATTTCTCTCCCCAGGAGAGGAAATAACTGCTAACTGCTGAGGTTAATTTAGTTTAAGATTAAAGGAGTCATATTGGCTCCTAGTAATGTTGAGATATTAAAAAAAAATTATAAATCATCCCAAGTTAGAGCATTAATAATATCTTACATCTATGAGCTTCAGTAGATGTTTTTATAGACTGAGTTTTCAATAATACATGCAATTTTTTATTGTGCTTTCACCTTTAATTGACTTCAAATTTTAGTTTTACATATTTTTCCCCTGTAAATTCACAAGTGTATGTGCTATGGGTTGAAAGCAATGAACATAAGGATTAATTATCTAGTCCATATATTCTTTCACATTTCATGCCTCTCATCCTAGTAAGGGATGGATACTACTCACTGTCACTAACTGCCAATGGCTTTCTCAGGGTTCATCTGAGACAGCGTGACTAGCTGCAGTTGGTAGACTTGTGTGTAGTATTTTTGCTGAAGTGTCTTTGCCATTGACATATTTATCTTAAGCAATTGTTGCTACAAATATTTTAACCAAATAACTAATTGGCAGTAAGGCAATATTGCTGTAAAAGTGATAAAATCACAACAAATTAAAAAGACACATTAAAATAACATAAAACATGAAAAATAAACAATAAAATTAAAAAGACTCTATTTAAAATGTGTATAGGTTCATAGCAATATCGCACAAATAACTGATTTTATTTTATGGATTGTATGTAAGCAGTTATTTCTATTCTGTGGGAAATGTAGGCCTGTAACTCTATGGCCTGTACGAGGGCCTTTGGCCTCTCTTTCTTCTCCCAATGAAGAATGTTTCAAAATAAGAAACTGACTATTGGGGGAAATCATCATTATCTGAAAGAAATACCATTTTAACACCACCACCACACCTACCTGTCACTGCATGGGCCATTAAGGGAGTTGGTAATATCTATATATAATATAAAAATTGAAAGAACTTCATCAGTGGAGAAATAAAACTAACCAAACAGCAAAATCAAACTGTCATTCAGTTATTTTATCTTTTTGTTTTTTTAATGGCAAAATTGTTTCATGTTCAATTAGTTGTGTGGCAAAAAGTTATTGTGGCAAAGATGTCTATAGCAAAGATACATATGGCCAAAGTACCTGAAAATGGTTAGACTGTTCTATCTGATTGATCTTTAAAATAGTCTAGAATAGAACAATAAAATACGTCTTAGTACTGTAAGGTTTAGTTTATGCTTAAAAGCAGTTTTATCAATGTTACAAATTATTTATTGAATTAGGGAAGATGAGAGTTGAACATTATTGCATCGTCTCACTTTCCTTTTTCTCACCTGCATAACTTTAGTCCTCAATTAAGGACTAACATGATCTCAATATTAGTCCTTTCCACTCCATTTACAATCCATCATTCTTTAGCTCCTCACCCTGCTTTCAGTTTTTTGTTAACACTTGTCATTAACTAATAATGCAATTTATATTAATTTATATATTTATTCATTTTCTGTCTTAGCTTCTTACATTGTAAAATCCCTGAGATCAGGGATTTGTCTTCCTCTGCTTAATCTCTAGCACTAAGTAATACCTGAAATATAACATTTAACAATGTTTCATTGAAGGAATAAATGCAGCTCACATATGATTTCAATTTGCTTTTTATTTTAACATTTTTTCTACAATCTAATGTATTTTCATTTCTTCCAGAAGTCAATAATGTTGTGTTTTTTTTCTCCCCAGTTTATTAATTTATTAAGTATTTTCTTCCATTTTTCCCAAGCCCATTCAATAAATTTTTTAGCATGCTTGAGTATATTGGGTAACCCATTTTTTTGCAATGTCTCTCTGCTCACACTTTGGTCTAACCTGATTTTGTAGTAGGCCATATCTACAGCTGTTGTTCTTGTCTTACTGGGAATTCCCTTTGCCTCTTGCCTGCATTAAAGAGAGAACACATGTTTGTGTTTTGTGTGTTTTGTCTTTTTTTCTGAAATTTTAAATATTTAGGATAAAATATTCATTTTAAATGGAACAATGGTATAGTTTCCCTAAGGAAATACAAATAGGAATTTCAGAAAATGAGTAATCTTACCTTCCCAGAATTGGTAAAACCCAAATCTAGATAAAATAAGTAAATTTTAAGAAGGGAAGTACACCAATACTCTATTAATTATATTCTTTGGGATGATAATTTCACAGTATGTTAAAAGATGTTATGAAAAATATATTTGATGGACATATAAATGTGAACATTGCTGTGTAAACTAAGTTTTATAGTTTTCAATATTTCAGAATTTTAAAGTATATTTCATATGCTAATCAAACAATCTCAATAAACATGTTCTTATGTAGAATTTTTCAATTTTTCCCCAAGATGAACTTCTGAAATAAATAATCTGATTAACCTTTTTTTTAAGCAAATTTGTAGTTATAAATAGGTTATACAGAGATTTTTATGTTTTAGCTAAAAAAATAATCACTTTATTACAAGATGAAAAAAAGGAAAATAATATTTTGCCATACATTTAAGATATAGGTCCTACATATATAATTCAACACTATAATATTTAATGTACATAAGAATAAAACAATAAAATCAATAATTACAAGTAATTTTTTATTGTAAAACCTAATCTTATTCACATAAGAAGAAATAGTGAAATACCTCTCCCCACAAGGGATAACCACTTTGATTCTTAATTATTTTTAATATTAATAAGTGATTTGATTATATCTTAGTATTTGTTAACTTGGCAGTTTAGTCAATATTATTGAAATATTATTAAAACAATATGCACATATCTATTTCTAGGAAGCATTTGCTAAATATGAAGCACATTAAATCTCACAGGATCAAACATAGTTGTTAAAATAGCTAAAGGAAGAATATCCACAAACAAGAAAATGAAACCTATTGTAGAAATTTAATTTTTCATTATTTTTATTTAGAATTTCTTTAAATTTTCTTCCTTTTTAATTGGTATAAATGAGCATTACAGGGCAAATATTCATCTATATATATAAAAGCCTAATATGCAAATTGTCCCCTCAGTAGTTCTACTGGGAGACCTGAAGTTTGATGGCTCACTATGATGTGCATTGAGCACAAGGGGGCGACATGGAATTAAGGAAGGCCCCTGGAGGAAGCTGGAAAGTCCCCGTAGGCCCTGATCGCTGACCACACCTGGATATGCTACCCATACATGAATTTTGTGCACTGGGCCTCTAGTATTGAAATAAATTAACTCCACAATGTGAAAGTCCATATTAGTAATTTGAGATTGGCTATAAATAGTTCTGATTTGAAGTCCTGGTAGTTACTCATGTATTTTAGCAATTTTCCTATTCTGAAATGAAATGAAATGAAATGAAATGAAATGAAATGAAATGAAATAAAATGCAATGAAATGAAATGAAAGTGTCTATCTTCCATAAAGACATGTGTTGAATTCATCCTGGCTTATTATAAATTTGGTAAGGATGACCAGAATGATTTTGTTTGTAAGCTTGCTCTTTGGGGTTAGAAAATGCTGAAGCTCAAATAAATTAGTGATACAACTTGGACTAGACTTCATCTTTGCATTCTTAGTCACCTTTTATTTTTTCCATACTATACCATTTCATTATTGAAGTTGGATAAAATGTTTCATTATTGTATGTTCTTTACTTCTCTGGTATTTTTGTTTTTCATTTCAAGTTGGGATTGTTTATTCCCCCCTTTTAAACTTTCCCTTTTAAATTTTTAAAAAATATTTATTGTTGTAAGTATTATATATGTCTTCTTTTTTTCCCCCATTGACCTCTTCTAGCCCACAGCCACGCCCCACCCAGGCCTTCACCACACTATTCTGTGTGTACATGGGTTATGTTTACACACACACAAGTTTTGTGGTTGATCTCTTCCCACCCACCCATACACTCCACTTCCCTCTGAGATTCAACAGTCTGTCCCATGCTTCTATACCTTTGGATTTGTTTTATTCATCAGTTTATTTTGTTCATTAGATTCCACATATGAGTGAGATTATGTGATACTTGTCCTTCTCTCTCTTATTTCACTTAGAATAATAGTCTCCAGGTCGCTCCATGCTATTTCAAAGGGCATGAGATCCTTCTTTTCTTACAGTTGCATAGCATTCCATGGTGTAAATGTACCACAAGGTTTTTTTTTCTCCACTCATCTACTAATGAGCACTTTAACTTGAGGAGATCACTCCCGATGCTTTTTAATATCATCTATGTCAATCCTAAGTGATCCTAAATAAAAGTTTATTTTACTCTCCCAAGTATTAAATATTGATCTTTCCCAGAATTCTATCCATAGCCCATTGTTTTACTTTTGTTATATACCTCACAGGAGATATATTATTCACACGCAGTATGCTGAATAAGAAACTAACTGAGCCAGAAAGAGCTGAATTTGAATATTTCACTTCATTACTTTTAGCTGTAGGACAAGATGTTTGATCATCTTCTTCCTGATTCTCTCTTGCCTTGCATATGAAAAACAAAAGTGCTGGATAATTTTAGCAAATGCCTGTTGACTCATCTATCTAGAAACTCCCCCTCTATATTCTGGAATTCCCCCGTCCCCCATTTTTCTACCTTATTATTCCAATATCTCACTTGATAGTACCACTATTTTCCCAGTTATAAAGACACACAATAAAAAATCACATAGCCATGTGCTGAGTCAACTTTCCTCCACTACTGCTTTTTCTTTTGATACTTGGCTCTAGGAAATTTATCATCTTTGTGTTGCAATTCTTTACAACCCCGAAATTATCATTCCTGCAAAGTTACATGTAGTGCAACTACGTCAAAATGATTTATACAATTCAAAACACTCAGATATTACTAATCTCTGAGCTAGCAGGCTCTATTCCCAAGCACAGTAATAAATGTATCTGAAATTTTATAGGCTAAAATTTAATTGCACATTTTGTGATCGCCAGTAAGAAGAAAGTTGGCCACTGTGTCCATGGTGACTCAGAAAAAGCAGTGTGTATAGCCAAAAGTTAGTTCTGCCTTGTTGAACCAGCCAAGTACCAGAACCTGCCCAGCACTCTTGCACACACAGAATTATTTTTTATCAAGTCACCAAAAGTGATTTATTTTTTCAAGCAGTATGAAAAGTCAAAGTTATAGCTATCTTTAAATAATCCAAGCAACTTGAAATTCAAGGCAGATGCACAAATATGAATATCAATATTGGAAATGGAATGCCTTAGAACTTTCATTTGCATTCTTAGTTTGGGCAATTCATGAATGACTTAGGAAGTCTATGACATGGTAATGTGTAGCTTGCAGTGGAACAATTTCAATCACACAAATGCTGGAATGCTTATATGTAGAATGAAGGCATTAATTTGGGAATTCAGCCTAACATACAGACAGCATCAAAAATAAAACCAGTATCTCACTATAGTTTGCCCCCACAATAATAATTTTGGGGCTAAATAATGTTGCCTAAATTTTTCATTGGCAGTGGGTATGCTTAAAATTTGGAGATTTGAATCCTAGGAACTGGTTTACAAAATTATGGATCTTATTAAAGATAAGTATTAAATGATCCTGTCTTAAAAAATAATCAAACCAAAACACTACTATCTGGTGCAGGAAAATTGTAATTTTATGGCATTAGAAGGCAAAACCAAAATTAAAGAAAGAAGTGATTTTGTTTTCTGATTATAGAAACAAAAAAATAAAATAAATTATGTTATAACACTTTTGTAAAGACAATCTAAACAGGTCATTTAAAATGACAATTTCAAATGACACTGTAGTAACCTCTATAATTATAAGTAACTACATTTTCTACGATATTATCAGTGACAAAATAAATAAGAAGTACAAAAAATAGAGCATGAAACCCATTGGAATTTTTATGGTCTAACACTAACCCTAAATATTAAATATTCCATCAAAAACAGTTTTGCCAACTTTATGTATACACAAATTTTGAGAACTTTTGAATGATGCTTATCAAATATAAAAGAAGTCATTTCTGAGTGGTATAATTTATGAAGATTTTATTTTTTTTCTCTGTAATTTTCTGCTTTACTTAACTGAAAAATGACATTTAAAAAATTTACTTATATAATAAATAATTAATTTAAAATAAAAACATTTCTAATATATTAAAATACATAGGCATTTTAAAGATCAATTGTTTTATTGTGTATTTTTAAAATATATTTTATTGATTTTTTTACAGAAAGGAAGGGAGAGGGATAGAGGGTTAGAAGCAATGATGAGAGAGAAACATTAGTCAGCTGCCTCCTGCACACCTCCTAGTGGGGATGAGCCTACAACTAAGGTACAAGCCCTTGACTGGAATCCAACCTGGGACCCATCAGTCTTCAGGCCAACCCTCTACCCACTGAGCCAAACAGGTTAGGGCTATTGTGTGTTTTTATCATGTTCTAAATATAGTAGAACTAGAGGCCAGGTGAATGAAAATTCATACATTGAAGGGGGTCCCTCAGACCGGCCTGCCCCCTCTCAGATTCCAGGAATCGATCAGGAGAAGTTGATGTCCCATCACACCTCTGCAGCTGCCACTGCCGACAGTGCAAGCTTCAGCCAGCCCTGGTTACCTAAACCTTGGTGGATGGCTGGGCAGATGCCATCTGAGGCTTTCCTGATTGTTGGGCTGGCCCCAGGTAGCTAGAGGGCCGAGAGGACTGAGGGACTCAGGAGGCAGGTGCAAAGAGCTGTTGGATCTGCCTTTAGGCAAGCTTCGTAGTGCTGCTCGCCTGCCGCCCTGCTGGGGCTGAGGGGACTGGGTGCCACTATCATGTGGTTGTGGGTGCCTCCATCTTTGAAGGTATGACAGTCAAATAGCATATTCCCTCTTTATTGTCTGTGGGCGCCACCATCTTGTGAGGGAGTGATACTCAATTAGCATATCCCCTCTTTATTAGATATGATTCTTAGGTTTCAAATCAATTGAATTTTTCTTTTACAATGTTTTTTGACTGTCATGGCTGTAGGATGAAAATGTTATCCATAAATGGTTTTATTTAACATCCCTGTTCAAAATGAAGTTGGACTTAGAATGCAATCATATTTCATATGTTCTATATCCAGCTCTATTTTTTAATAAAGTAATGTATTTAACCAGAAATATTTATTCCATTTAAATTTATTATTTGTGATGATAATAATAATCACTAATATTTTATTGATCACTTATTATGTCAGTCATGTGTAATTTAGGCAAATATGTTTACATTTTTAATTGAAGTAAGAGATAGAAGGTTAAATAACTTAGTAAATGTGTACAATAAACAAGTGATGCAATAGCATTTAAATCTATGCTCACATGACTCATGTTTGTATTCATTTAGTTTCTTTAGTTTCTTCTTAAATTATGTCAAGAATGGCTAAGCTATATTGAACTCTTTTTGTTTATCAGACTTTCTTTACATTTTTTTCAAGGATCATTTTCTGTAATACATATAAAAATACCAGATAGGTAATATTATGATCTCTTTTTATAAATGAAAATAACTACATAATTTGCTCAAATTCATAAAGCTAATATTTCAAATAATCATTGTTGATATTTAATACCATACCTGTCTTTCTAAATCCTCATTATAGGGGTGTTAAGCATGTAAATTTTACCGACTTTCTTGCCAAAGAGCTGTTGCTTCTCAGGGGAGCTTGTGTTGATACAGAGTCCCAAAGAAAAGTTATTATGACATGGTGACAGCAATGCGCTGGAGTATGGACATCTTCAGGAAGTAGATGAGAGGACCTGCCTGTGGTGTTTAGGCATCTTCCTGAGACAGTTACAGGCTCAATTTATAACTTATGGTACCAGAAATTCAGTATATTAAAACAGCAGCTCAGAATGTCACTTGAGGTTATATGTTAAATGTCAGTGTATTCGTTTTCTGTTGTTGCTGTAACAAGATATCACACACATTTTTCATTTTCCAGTTCTGGAGGTTGGGAGTCTGCAATAAGCATCACCAGCTGAAATCCAGGTGTCATCAAAGGTGCATTCTTGATGTAGGCTTCATGTGAGAATTGCATTGTATGCTTCTTTTCAGCTTCTGTATGTTGCATGTATTTCTTGTTTGGGGCTTCTATCTTTAAAACCTGCAATGACCAGTCATTATTTAACACTGACTCCCTACTTCCTTTCTCTTCCATTCATAAAGATCCTTGTGGTTACTTTGGGGCTATTCAGATAATCTTGGATTATCTTCCCACTTCAGGGTTAGTTGAGGAGAAACCTTCATTTTTTTTCTACAACTTTAATTTTTCTTTGTCCTCTAAGTTGACATATTCATAGGCTCCAGGGGTTAAGATATGGGCACCTTGAGGGATAGTGATTATTCTGCCTATTATAATTGCATATTACTAAAAAACAGAGGTTAAGATCTGAGATCAACACAATTTAAATGGATGGTTTTCTGATCATTTTGATCTTGTCTTTGAGCTAATGTACTAAGTTTCTTCAAAATATATATATATATGTATATATATTTGCAATGGTAGTTTTTACAAAGGTGGTTGTGGTAGTGTTTGGGATTTCGCTATTACAAAAATAGAACTGGCATGCAGTTCCCAAAGTTTTCATTTTACAACATTGATGCTAGCAACAGAAATTTTCTTCCTTTCAAGGAAAAGTATATTTGAAAAGTTAACAATTTCCGAAGAGATGAAATACATTTTTGAATCCCATGTTAAACCTATTTACATCTGTTAGAATGTGTTAAAATGAAAAGGGAAGCATTCATATCCTCAGTAAGTCTAATGCAAGCGTTTCCTTTATTTTGACATTTTAAGGGTTGAGAATGCTCTTGGTTCAGCTAGATTTTACCACATACATGCCTAATTAAATGCAAACAGACATCCATGAGTGCCACAGTAAATAATACTGATTACGATTTTCCTGTGAGAGACATCATTTAAAATAGATAGAAACGGGGAAATGGAGTTTCCCAGGAATGCTCATGGAACATAATAACCATTCTTTTAGACTGAGGAAACACTTTCTTTTCTGACACTCCAGATGCATGCAAGTGCGTGCATGTGAGGACAACAAACCGGAACACTTTACAGCCAAAGAGCTGAGATTCTAATCCTTGCTCTGCCACTTTCTTGCTGCCTGCTCTCAGCAGCCAATTGTCTCATTGTAAAAATATGAACTTCAAGTGCTGTCAGTTCTTGATTAACTAAGATCAATTAATCCTTCAAAAATATTAATCACTGTCTATTCACTGACAAGCGCCTTCTAGGACTTAGGGACAAATAAGACAAAGCCCTCTTCTTAAAGAGCTCACATTCTGGGTACAGGGAGACAGATCATACACTCTTATGTAATTAACATTTGTAGGTGCTAAAGAAAAACCATGGAAGGGGATAGGGAGTGCAGGGTTGTGGTCAGAGACAATGATAACACATTTTTGGACTGGAACCCGGATTCTTTGTCCACTGGAATTGAAGAATGAATCCAGGGACAGAAAGTGGTAAAGGTAGATATTTAGTGAAGAGCAAGTACAAACTCCCACGTAGGGTGTGGGGAGAGTCCTCCAAATGGACTCCCAAGTGGGGAGCGGAAAGAGTTCCACTAAGTTCATTTCCTTATGCTCTGACTTACCTGTGCATCTTATCCCCCTTTATATACAATAAAGCCTAATGTCTGAGTGAGTCTCTTGAAATCTGAAAGAACCTCACAACCTAATATTATTGGTGGAAATGGGGAATTTTAACTGATACTTAGTGAGGATAAAGGAACTATTTATATCCTACTAAACATGTTTAAAAATTGATTCTAGGCCACATTAATATAACAAAATTATTATTTATTCATTTGTCACAATTTTCAGTATTCAATGTGTATAATAACTTTAGAATGATCTTATGAAAATTATATTTTACACAATGTAAGAAACCAATGAAGAAGAAAGCTTGTAAGTATGGTAAAATGTGAATCCAGATGTTAATGTCCCTTTGGCAACTGGAATTGATGATGATCTTCATGACCAGTTGATTTCTATTGGTTCATTGAGAATAACATTATTCACTACCAGGTTTATATTTAATATCTAAAAGAAGAAATATGGCAATTAATTGTTTAATTAGAACCATTATTTTACAAAACAAAACTATATCCATAAATAAATAAATATATTCTAAGTAAACAAAGCATACTTTATTTTTTTATTTTGATGAATCTTTTATTCTAGAGATTTCACAACCATTTCAGAAATAATTTCACCCAACTCACCCATTATTCAGATGATGAAAATAAATTCCAGAGCAGTGGGATGGTTCTCAAAAGAAGATGAAGAACTAAGACTATTAACCAATTACATTGATTATATTACTTTAGTTTTTCTCCATGATTCCTACATATACAGTTATTGATACTTGCACTACATAAATCTCTATGCTTCCTACCCTCAAGTATTATCTAGCCTTCTACTTACAACATTTAGATTAGAAATATGTTTCTCTGACATTAAACTCAAAAGGCTTTATAATGCTGAATTTATTACCAATTTCAGTTTTGTGTGTTTTACTCTTTTTTTGTGGGAGAGAATCTCAAGTAGACCACTTAGGGACTAATTTTGGAGGTGAACAATTAAGCAGTTGAGCACAAATAATCATCTGTGACAGTCTGCATGATGATGTCAACAGTCATTGCTGCTTTGTTTCTAATACTCTCTATGCCTTAGCTCAGAAAATTTGGATTCAATCAGCACTAGTGCAAGATAAATGAAGAAAATCACCTTTTCTTTAGTACTTACTGAATACCAGGCACTCTCCTAGAGGCTTTATAAAATATATTCTTCACCAAAGCCCAGCATCTTAGGATTAATTTCCCACATTTTAGAGTAGAAGAGTTTAGAAAGGTAATAGTTGAATAACTGTCTTAATATGTATTACTTATGTTTAAAACTGACCCATCTTACGTCAAAACCTAACCTCGTACTTGTTGTTGTTGTTTTTGTTAATCCTTATCTGAGGATAGTTTTTCATTGATTTTTTTTAAGGGAAAGTGTTAGAGAGAGGTAACGATAGAGAGAAACATCCATGTGAGAGAAACACATGGAATGGTTGCCTCCTGCACAAGCCCTAACAAAGCCTGGGGCAGGGAGAAGCCTGTAACCAAGGTACTTGCCGTTGACCTGAATCAAACCCTAGACCCTTTGGTCCCCAGGCCTATCCTCTATCCATTGAGCCAAACCAACTACTAGAGCTAAACTAGTTCTTTTAATATCAAAGTGAAAAGCAATAAGTACATCACATAGCTTTTAATACTTGTACAAAAGTCAAGGAGTCAAGACTATTGCTAGGAAAGTGTTTTAAAATTGTATTCATATGACAATTAAACCATTTTTGCATGTAACTCCCACAGCCATGAAGGAGAAATACCAGGCAGAGAGAGAAATTGACCACTCTCTTATATTCCCATATATTTACAAAGGTTTGGAAAATAGTGGGTGCTCATCATTATTTGTTTTGTTTAAAAGTTCTTAAAGGAAATACTCTAATGTTAGAAAAAAAAATCTTCTTTTGCAACCCTGAAGTAATAAAACATTGTAAAATTTTATTCTTAGTACTTAAAATTTTGTTTGAATATCCTTGAAAACAGTGGAAGAAATTTTTAATTATAAATAGCATGTTTTATGTCAAGAATTTGGTCACAATAAACAAAATAATAATTGGCATGCTAAAATAATTAACACTGTTTAGCTGATGGTGCTTAGTTTATTTTTAATAGTAAAAATCATGAGCTTCACTTTTCACCATTGTAGTAGTATATAAAGAGCAAGAAAACATTTAAGGCAAACCATGCTTTTTTTTATCTGTTGTACATTAGGCAGTTCAACAAAACTGATTTCAAATTGTGACTGATATGTATTGAATGTTTACTCCTGGAGAATTAATTTTTCTTTTAAAGACTATTTATTGGTCTGCCATGTAAGACTAAATCAGTGATTCCCTTCCACTGGAATTTTAAAATCCAGTAAATTGTAAAAAAGAAGAAAAAACTATAGTGAGGCTCTTGGATATCAGCTTTTATTTTTACCAAGGAAGGATTTTAAGTATACACAATTCCAATTTTCTAAACTTTACATGATGTAAAGAAATAAAATTATTTAACTTAAGTATTTTAATTAAGACGGTTTTATGTTAAAGGGGAAATTCCACTTGACTATAAAACAACAGTAATGACAGGACAACTTCATTTGGATTAAATGGCCCCTCAGGTGATGTTTAATTCTCACACCCTATAAAATCTATGAGGACCTCAGACTGCGTCCAAGACACAAATTATTATATTTTAAGTTGAAGTCAGTCAAACAACTGGCTAATATAAGTTAAATTCACATGAGAGACTGGTTGATTGGTAGGTAGTGTTTCCATTCACCTCTAAACACAAACAGATATGTGCACACCTAAACAGTTTTAGTGGTACAGATGTAGCCTTAAACTTAGATCAAGCAAACACAATAGTTAGTTTCTAGAATATATATTATTTAAAAGCAACCTTTATAGGATATAGATTCACAGAATTAAGGATTGGAAGGAACTTAAGAAATTGTTTCCTTGCATGTTCTTATTTTATTGCAAACAAAACAAAAGTCTAAAATTATTTGTTCAAAATAAAAGGCTAATTACTGTCAGTAATGGAATCCTATCTAATAAAGAGGGAATGTGCTAATTAACCATCACTTCTTCACAAACATGGCTGCACCCACCCCTGAGGCCAAGTTTCCATAAGGAGCCTTAACAGGTAATCAGCAGGGACCTGAGGCTATGCCCTCACCCACCCCCATGGGCTTTACTAGGGACCTCAGGCCACGCCCCCACCCTGGTCTGGACTGAAGGAACTCAGGCAATGCCCCCCATTCCTGGCACGAGCCCAGGGGATCTGAAGCTACATCCCCTCCCTGGCAGTGCTTGACAAGGGTGAGACTTCCCAGGTCGTCTGGATCTAGCCCAATGGGAGAGTGGGTGGGTCTGTATCTCACACAGTTTTGAGGCAAGCGTGGGTGGGTAGGGACTTGACTCTGGGTCCTGTGGTGTGGCCCAGACTCTGGTAACAGGAAGGTTTTCCTATACATTTTACTAATTTTCTTCCATCTCTGGGCAAATAGCAATATTAAATTATTTTCTCTAATTAATCCCCTTTTAATAGCATTAGGCCATTAAATAGTTTTAACATAAACATGTTGACTTCTTGTTCAATCCATGAATTACAGCTTCATACACATGTATGTCAAATTATTCATTAGTGCTGATATACAATTTTATTAATTTTGCAAGAATTTTCAAATATATCTTATCTAATATATATTAAATGTTGAAATGCAAATATTTTATTTTTGGGGAAAAATAATTGAGGCATATTACCATGCATGGATGACAATGATTTAGAGGTTTAAGGTAAATATTATTTTGGTTTAATATGTTAAGCAAATTTTAAAATAAATATCATTAAATTGACTTGTCTGACAGCTTATCAAGAAAGTTCAATGAGAATAAATAAATAAGAAAGGTTTAGTTGTCACAGTTATAGTTGTTATGTTTCTTTAGGCTGAGAAATAAAATACATCTATGTAGATATTTAAAATTTCTCCATTTAAAAAACTATGTTCTTATATTACTTACCTGCTTATCTACTTCTTGAGTAAATTTAAGTGTCTCATTATTTCCTTTATATATGAGATTAACCTGGTTAACAAGAGTCGTTCCTATCCCCCATATATTGATGAATCCAAGCCGCATTTCATTTGGGTTTACATAACCACTTCTCAATATAGTGCTTGTCAAGGTGGTCTACAAAGACAAAGAAATAATTTAAATTCTTCATTTGAAAAAAAAATTAAACTTTAAAAATATATACCTGTTAACCAAAATATATTCCAGAGTACAGCAAATTGTTTATTCATATATTTGAAATAAGGTGTGTTAAATACTAAATATAAATATTTAAGTACAAAATAATTATAAAATGTGATATAAAACTTCAAATATTATTTAACAAAATTGCACATAAATGATCTGAAATGAATACATACCTTGTTCAAAGTAAATTGTGCCAAGAAATATAGGTCATTTTCATAGGTGTCTGTGAAGAAAATTCAGTGATATATTTATATTTCTAAAGAAGAATAATCACAAATATAAATATATTTTTCTTGACTTTCCCAGTATAAAGGGAAATTATCATTGCATTATATTTAACTTGTTCAAACACAATCCCAGCAACTCTAAAATATGAAGGATTAGTCACCAGAAATGGTTCTAAAACATAAGGTTTATATCCATGTCTGTATATGAAATATAATTCTGCCATATTTAAAACTAATTTGAAAATTGCTCTTTGCTATAATGTATGAAGTGCTTATTACTTGTCAACATTGAAGTACTTTATCACATTATTCTGAAATATGTGTTATCATTCCCACTATATTGAAGATGAAAGCAAGTTCCAGAGAAGTTAAATAAATGGCTCAAAGTGAAACAATTAATTACAGATGCCCCTTTACTTACAATGTGGTTATATCCCCCAATAAATTCATCAGAAATTGAAAATATAGTAAGTCAAAAATGCATTTAATATACCTAACCTATGAACATCTTCATTTAGCTTAGCTTAGCTTACCTTAAACAAAGTCAGAACACTTCTTACATTAGCCTACTGTTGGGCAAAATCCTCTAACACAGAATCCAGTTTATAATAAATTGTTGAATTCTAAAATGTATTGAATACAGAAAACACAAAACACAATATCCAAAAATGCTGGCAAGAGTAAACTGCAGAGTACGGGTTGATAACCCTCATGATCCTGGGATCCGTGGCTCTCTGCTGCTGCCCAGCATCAAGAGAGAGTATCATACAGCCTATCACTAGCCCAGGAATGGATCAAAATCCAATTTTCAAAGTGAAGTTTCTACTGGATGTGCATTCCCTTGACACCATTATAAAGTTAAAAAACCCTAAATTGACCCATCATTAAGATGATGGCTGTCTTCATTAGCAAGGTCTAGAACAATAGTTCTCAACCTTCCTAAGGCCGCAACCCTTGCATACAGTTCCTCATGTGATGGTGACCCCCAACCATGAAATTTTGCTACTGTTATGCATCGTGATGTAAATATCTGCATTTTCCGATGGTCTTAGGCGACCCCTGTAAAAAGGTCATTTGACCTCCAAATGGGACGCAACCCACAGGTTGAGAACCACTGGTCTAGAATGAAGTCGAGTTCCCTGACTGATAAGATTATGTTTCAATGTAAAACCAAACAAGCAGAAGATAGGAAGTCAAAGTAGAGTCAAATACATGATTGAAACAAGTAAGTGTTAGGATAAGAATGAAAAGGCAATACATTTTAATTCTCTTTTCCACTTATACATGCCAGCATTGTATTCATTAATCCTCTGAAAATTGCTTAATGTATACAAGTGTCAAAATAAGTTTGTTTTGATTTATTTTTTATTTTCTTTGAAAGAAAGAATATGACAGCAAATAATAACATTCCATGAAATCTGAATGCACTTAATTATTTAGATAGAGGTCTATTAACTAGATTGCAAGATTACACTAAGAGAGAAAACGTATTTGAAGATTCTGATCTAATAAATCCAAAGACTAAGTATTTGTTGTGTATGGCTGTTATTTACTCAAGAAATTACAGAGGACTTTTAAAATCTCTGCATTCAATTATAACAAATGTAGTGAGATTACACAATATAACCAACAAAGTGGATTTAATTGGCTACAATTATTTGGCTTGTCTGAATATCTAAATTATATGCAGTTACTTTCCAGTGTTTAAAAACAACCAAAGACTGCAACAAAACTTCAATAGGATAAAGGTTAGTAGAACTTCCGTTAGTGTGTTCATGAAGATCAAGGCTTTTACCACATAAATTCTCATTGATTCTTCAAACTCTAAATCATAAAATACTAAGACTTTTTTTTATTTTATTGTAAGAATCTTGCTAACCACCATAAGATTATTTTAAAAAAATATTTTCACATGATTCTTATATCAAGTTTCTAATATATTTTATTTGCTAATAGATTCCTATGTCTTATGGTTGCAGAATATTAACTATGGTTTACTTAAAATGATGAAAGATACATGTCTTTACTATTAATGAAAAATCTCTCATCTATGCATAATTTATTTAAATTACAGTGAGCAGCCCATGAGAACTTCAGCTCCACACAGATGTTAGTTTTATGAGTAAGGTTTTTATTAAGAGAATAGTCAAAATGCCTATCTAGTAGAGCTAGTATTGTAAATCTAATACTCTACCAGTATGAGGGGAACATTTTACTGGAAGACAGATTCTTGGACCTCTTCCCAAATTAATGAAATGTGAATGGACCTCATAATCTGCTTTCCTTTTTTAACTGAATTTTTGGGATGATCTTGGTTAATAAAATTATACAGATTTTAGGTATATGGTTCTGCAATACATCATCTGTATATTGTAATTATGTTTGCCACCCCAAGTCTCCTTCCATCACTACTTATCCCCTTTTACCTTCTTCAGAATCATCATTTTTTACAAACTAGCGAGATGATTCTGATAACAATGGTCAGCAGAGCCCACACTGCTAAAGTTTATCAGTTCAGTTTGGTCTTGAGGAACAATCATAGAGTAAATATAGATTTAAGTTTAAATCCTTAAACTTTTCATATCAAAATGCTGAATATTAAAAGCCAAAAGAAAAAAAAATACAACACAGCTATAAAGTCCAGAGACAAACATGAATGTTGTTTCTGGAATATCTCATATTTTAGAGGCACCCTTAATCATCAATAGTACATACACATGGAACACAGGTTTTCATCCCAGTTGACCTCATATATAGTGAATGTTTATTATGTGAGCATCACCAGAATAGCTTCTAGAAGAACAAAAATGATTGCTACACAATCCCTGCCTAAGCAAATTCCCTAGTTATCCAGACATTTGCCATAGAGATTAACTATATTTAAGATAAGAAGAAATTCTTTAAATACTTATAACACTCTTTAAAAAATTGATTCAACTCTTTATTATACTATTTTAGCTTTGAATATTATTAGATTCTTATTAAGCTTCCAAATTATAATAATAGGCAACACATAAGTAATATGATAATATGTATGTCATCAACTATATTTATCTATAAATAGACCACTCACTTATAGTCTCTCCATCATCCCAAAACAGAGATCCTTGTGCCATATGATTATCATCTGCAGCAACAATGAGCCTCATGTAATTCTGTCGACTGCGAGGAAGAAATATCATTTTATCAATATTTATAAAGTAGCATATGAGTTGTTATGATATGACATCCATATGAATATCCCAGAGAACACAACTGAGACTATTAATTAAGGGGAATGCAACTGGTTTAGACAAAGAAAGTAAAGCACTTTACTTTTTCTTATGAGTTTATGGGAATAACATGGCTCATAAAATTTTTAATATTTAATAAAAATACCAGCCATGCATTTTGGTCTCAAGGGTCCACCTTCTGTAATAAATCAGGAGAGGCCTCATATATAACAATTAAAATCATGTTAAGTTTATCAACATATTTATTCTTCTTACTGGTAATCTTGTCATTGATCATTAAACATGAAATAATTTTATAGCATTTTTTATCTCTTATGTCATATATCTTCCTCACCTTTCCATATGTAAATCACTGAGTTATCATTGACAGTTGTTAATAAGAATGTGGAGGGTAGTCAGCAAGTTGTAAGTCTTATCAGTGGAGTGGACAATATCTCCCAAGCTTGTGGCTACATAGGCCAGTCTGGAAACTAAATATCTGTTTCCATGCTCACTTTACAAGAGAGCTGGTTTAACAGCCTCATACTAGTAAAGAAAGATTTATCAGACAAATTATGCTTAGATATCTGCTTTTCTAATCACCAATGTTGAAGGCTGTAATGCCATGGAAGTCTCCTAAAATATCTAAAATTTATACCATCATAGCACTTTGATATTTTCCATGTATATATGTTAGCATGTCTCAGTATGAATATATGTATGTATTTTAATTCAGTTTACTGGTATAGAAGATAAGTATACCTTATAATCAATATTAAAATCTGGTTTAACTTTTCCAAAATATTTAAAAATTTTCCAACATATTTAAAAACAGATTAAAATGAATTTCACAATTTGCATTCTATTCTATATACAGAATGGGGCAATAGTGGTTTTATAATTGTTCATATGGAAAATAATACAATAATAAATAAATGATAATACAACAATGAATTCTGTGCTGTGTGTATTCACAACTGTAAGCCTACTTTTACCTAACTGTGTATATACCTAAACTGATATTCTAATATTCTATTTACTTTACACACACACACACACATACACACACAAAGAGAGAGAGAGAAGAGAGAGAAAGAGAGAGAGGACGAGAGAACAAACTCTCTTCTCTCTCATAACAAAAGGATTCTTCAAGGAACACCTTGGGTCCTCTCCATGAAGCCCCCATTTTTCACATAAGATCATTTTTCTTATCTTTATTTGATACCAAGGTAGAAGATTGCTACAAATTGATCTAAATGGCTCCAGAAAATAGAAAGAGACTGTTCATGCCAACTGGGGCTGTGAGCATGTAGATGACCAAGAGAGTGGGTGCAGTATGGAAAGACAAGAGCTAGAGGGAATAAGTCCTCTAAAACCTGCATGTCTAAGTCTGAATACAGGCAGTGGAAACGAAGACTCTGTATCAGTCACAAAAGACACAGTCTGGACATATTGCTGAATGAGAGGGAGAAAATCCACAATCAACTGCGACAGAATAACTGAATTATTTTTCACTGTGTGTTCATTTGGTTCAGATCTGATAGGGGTTTCTGGGGCAAAGAAGAGAGAATAGTCTTAGCCAGATAATCTGCTGTGAATGACAATGGGCAAAAAAAATCTGAATCATCTTTTAACTTTCAATGGGACCAGGCTACTAAGAGACACATCTGGTTCTTCCCTGGGCAGCAGTAGAATTAGTATTTGAAGGAGTAGTGAAATCATCCATGGATATCCACATTGTCATTGGCTAAAATGAGTCAGAGTATTTGACTAAAGGAGGGAGGCAGAGAAAGGGGAACAGAAAAGCTTGAAGTTCAGAGAAACGGTCTGAGCAACATTTGCTTAAAGTTTAAAAAAGAGTCACTTAAAAATCATGTTCATAATATTTATTTCCACATGTCAGAGACAGAAAATAAAAAGGAGAACTTAGATATTTGTTGTCAAAACCTTTGCATATTTATACAGAAGATAGTAAGTTTTAGTTGGTATATTAGTTAGGTAAATGTTCTTATAAGAGGGAAGGTCATGTTTTCAGACAGTTTCCCATGAGTCTCTCTAGTTTTTGCATATCTTGCATACAGAGGCACTGACAGTTTTTCTTTTGCCTATCCTTTAAAGGATGCTTTTAAAGCAAAAAGTATTGGTACACAGGGACGTTTTCATAAAATTTTAAATCACTGTCCAGCAACTATAATAATCTAAAGCAAAGAATACACAGGTTTGTTTACAATTGATAACAAAATAAATTGAGTTTCCTTGATTTTAGAGCTCCTTAGCTGTGTCTCAAACCTCCTACATATGCACTATCTTTAGGCCACTTCATGTCACCCCCATGGGACTTGGAGACAGGAAAAACTGAAGCAAACATGAAGGTCACATTTCTTGGCCATTAGTAAAAAGGCTCTTAGCTTATGACTCAGCTCCATGAAACTAGCAGGCTAATATGTCAGCTTGGAACTAAAGTAGAATTGCAGACCATTCCAAATCCTTGGCAATTCTAGCTGATATATCAAAATTTAATCTGAGTTCTGGAACCCCTTCATTTACCTTTGAAATGTGTTTTGGTCAGGCTCTTGACATGGTAGGATGTAACCACCACGAACATGAAGGTTTATTTTATCATAAGGAGCATCAAAATCCTTAAATGTTCCTCTGACACCAACATCTTGACCCTTGAAATGACAGTGTTGGAAGGAAGAACAAAAGCAGCAAGAAGTGGAATTATTAGCAATATTGCAACTTGAGGGGTACATTTATAAAATTAAATGACAAACTTTCCAATCCTATCTAATAAAAGAGTAATATGCAAATTGACTGTCCCTCCAACTCACAAAGTGATTGCCCCCATGTGGTCAAAGATAGCTGCCCCCATGTGGACTCAAGATAGCTACCACAAGATGGCCTGTAGGGGAGGGCAATTGTGGGTGATCAGACTAGCAGAGGGGTCAGTTAGGGGTGACCAGGCCAGCAGAGGAGGGCAGTTGGGGGGTACCAGGCCTTCAGGGAAGAGCAGTTGGGGGGAACCAGTCCAGCAGGTGAGGGCAGTTGCAGGGGACCAGGCCTGCAAGGGAGAGCAGTTAGGGGAGGCAGGAGCTGCAGGGGAGGGCAGTTGGGGTAACCAGGCTGGCAAGGGAGGTCAGTTAGGGCTTACTGGGACAGTAGGGGAGGATAGTTGGAGGCAACCAGGCTGGCCAGGGAGGGCAGTTAAGGGCAATAAGGCTGGTAGGGGAGCAGTTAGGCATCAATCAGGTTGGCATGGGAGTGATTAGGGGGTGATCAGGCTGACAGGCAGAGCAGTTAGGGGCAATCAGGCATGCAGGCAGATGAACAGTTGGGAGCCAGCAGTCCTGGATTGTGAGAGAGATCCCAGATTGAGAGGGTGCAGGCTGGGCTGAGGGACACTTCCACCCCACGCATGAATGTTGTGCACCGGGCCTCTAGTTTAAAATAAGACACAGACATTTACTAAGAAGATCATATTCTTTAAAGCATATACTCAGTCCTTGGTTTCATGGTAGCTTTGAAAATAATTTACAACTACTTATTCTTGTCATGCTCAAATGCAGAAAATGTATGGATTTTTAAAAATATATATATTTATATTCATTTCAGAGAGAAAGAGAGAGTGAGAGAGATAGAAACATCAATTATGAGACAGAATCATTAACTGGCTGCTTTCTTCATGGCGATGAGCCTGCAATGCAGGTATGTGTCCATGAGCAGAATGGAGCCCGGGACCCTTCTGTCCCAAGGAGATGCTCTATCCACTGAGCCAAATTGTCCAGGTCAATGTACAGATTTTAGAAAAGTCACAAAAGCTATTCTTGCCTGCCACATACATTATTCCTGGGAGCCTGCATTACCGGTAATCATCATTTTTCACATCCAATAAAGGTAAATGACCTTTTGATGTACAATATGTATTTCCCATGTTTATTTGGTAAAATAAATCAATGGCTATAGGATCAACTGTGGCAGAATAAATTAATTCTATTTCCCTATGTGTTCATTTGATTCAGATCTAATTAGCAAAAAGTACCTTACTCATTTTAAGTGGAAAGTAAATCAAATACATCATTAATGAAAAGGTTAGGATCAAACTTAAACCCATTTCTGTTTAGTAAATTCCCCAGAATTCTTTAATTACTTACTGTATGGTAATCAAACCAGCGAGCATTCGGGACATAGCCTCGTACAACAGTCTGATACTGGAATTTAAAAATACAGTTATTTAAAAACATTCCATTAGGAAAAATATTTTATGAACAAAAATACATGGTCAGACTTACAGGTTCCAGTACAGGGGTAACCATAAATGCTGGGCCCCACAGGAACTGCTTGAATATGTCCCAGGTAGGCTTCTCTTTATAGAACCTTGACAAAATATTTATAGATAGTTTAATCAAAGAACTTTATCTCTTCTGGATATCATTAAATAAGTATTCAAATCACATATTGCACTATGGTCTTGTGTGGGTGGAAAAGAAAATCAAATAATGAAAAAAATAAAAAATAACCTTATGACTTGGATTTCAATATGCAATACTATAATACTTGATAAGTAAATCTAGACCGTGACTAAACCGCCTGACAAAAAGGAGAGAATTGTGATTGAATTTGTAAGACTACTGCATGAGAAATTGAATTTGAAAATATTAACTAGAAATATAACATTAACAAACTAGAAAACAGAAATTACAAATATCCTGTGAAAAAGAGTGTGACTCAAGCAAGTTGATTTGGTAATTTTAAAGAGTTTGCTGAACTTATCTCTTTTAGAACTCTATGAAGAGTTGGATTTTTGTTCTTAAAGTTTCCTTTATATGTTACTACAGGTCTGAATTTGAGATATAAATTACTGGAAAGAATAAAATCTTGAGAATAAACACTATTAACAGTCACAATTTCCCTCTAATTAAAATGGAAATATAATTTCGTTTGTATGTTTGTTCTTTTTTGTTTTTATGTTTTTAATATTTTTATTTATTTACTTATTTATTTAATTTAATAAATCTTTATTGTTCAGATTATTACAATTATTCCTCTTTTTTTTCCCCTTCATAACACCCCTCCACCCGGTTCCCACTCCACTCTCTGCCCTTACCTTCCCCCCACTGTCCTCATCCATAAGTGTAAGATTTTTGTTCAGTCTCTCTTTCACCCCCACACCCTTTTCCCCTGAGAATTGTTAGTCCACTCCATTTCTATGCCCCTCATTCTATTATATTCACCAGTTTATTCTGTTCATCAGATATTTATTCATTTGATTTTTAGATTCACTTGTTGATAGATATGTATTTGTTGTTCATAATTTTTATCTTTACCTTTTTCTTCTTCCTCTTCTTAAAGAGTACCTTTTAGTATGTCATATAATACTGGGTTTGGTGCTTATGAACTCCTTTTACTTTATCTTATCTGTGAAGCTCTATATCTGACCTTCAATTCTGAATGATAGTTTTCCTGGGGTGAGTAATCTTGGTTGTAGGTTCTTGCTATTCATGACTTTGAATATTTCTTGCCACTCCTGTCTGGGCTGCATAGTTTCTGTTGAGAAATCAGCTGACAATCATATGAGTGCTCCCTTATAGGTAATTGTTTTTCTCTTGCTGCTTTTAATATTTTCTCTTTGTCTTTTTCTCTTGGCATTTTAATTATGATGTGTCTTGGTATGGTCCTCTTTTGATTCCTTTTGTTTGGGGTTCTGTGCTCTTCCTGGATTTGTATTGTAAGTCTATTTCTTTCACCCAGGTGATGAAGTTTTCAGTCATTTCTTCAAATAGATTTTCAGTATCTTGCTCTCTCTCTTCTTCTGGCATCCCCATAATTTGGATGTTGCTACACTTAAGGTTGTCCCAAAGGCTCCTTATACTATCTTCAAATTTTTGGATTTTTTGTTGTTTTTGTTGCTTTTCTGGTTGTTTTTTTGCCTATTTTTTCATATCTTTCACTTATTCTTGCATTCCTCTAGGGTGCTGTTATATTTCTGTGTAATATATATTTTTTTTTATTTCAGTCAGTGTATGTTTAATTCCTAGTTGATCCTTTTTCATATCCTCGAGAATCTCGTTAAATTGATCGGCCTTCTCTAGAAAATTCTTGAAAAACCTTATAACCATGGTTTTGAACTCTGTATTCAGTCATTTCCTTTCCTCCATTTCTTTCATTTGAAATCTGTTTCTTTGTTTCTGAAGTTTCGCTGCTTCCCTGAGTTGATAGAGTAGCTTCGTGTGGTAGATGTCCTATAGAACAAAGTGGCTCAGCCTCCCCCATTTACCTGAGGTGAACACTTTTGGTGCACCCCTTTGTGGACTGTGTGCACAGCCTTGTTGCAGTAAGTCTTGATTGTTGTTGGTATCACTGGGAGGAATTGACCTCCAGGCCTATTGGCTGTGAAAATCAGCTCTGTCTGCACTGGGAGAACTTCTGTGCTGGAGACACCCTTATGAGATAAGACTTGCAAAATTGCAAAAGACTCTGTGCTCAACTTGGAAGGGGCAGAGTGTCAGGGCAGAGCAAACACACTTGGCTTCCCTTCAGCCCTGCCCTATGAGGTACCTAGATCTCAGTGTCCCTGGTAATCACTGCAAGCATCTCTGAGAGAAGGCCGCCCTTGAGTTTCCCCCACTGCCAGACAGTCCAGTTTCTCCCCAAATGAGTCTGAGTTCCCAGATACTCAACCAGAACTGTAGTTCAGTGCAGTCTGGAGCTTCTCTCTCACTGCTGCTTTAGAAAGTCAGCTGCCTGTATACTCAGCAGTCAGTCCTCTCTGCATGTGCCCACCTCCAGACCTCTACCTTTCGCAGCTCCCTGAGTCTCATTGTGTTTTTTCTTGACAGTCTAGATCCTCCCCATATGAGTCTGGGTTCCCAGAGTCTTGCCTGGGACTGGAGTTCAGCACATTCAGGAGCTTCCACCTCCCTCCCTCTTGAGGAAGCCAGTCTTGCACTCAACTGCCCTGTACTCAGCAGCCTGTCCTCTTGATGCACGTGCATCTCTGTACCTCAGCCTTTTGCAGCTCCTCTAAGTCTCAATTTGTTTTCCTCTTTCCTTCTAGTTGAAGAATTTCTACTCATCCAGCTTTCCTGTAGTTCTGAATGTGTCCATTTTGTCCTTTAGTTGTAGTTTTGGTATTCTTGTGTCAGGCAGCAGTTTAGGTGTTTACCTATACTGCCATCTTGGTTTATCCTGTTGTTATGTTTTATTCTATTACAAACAGATTAATGCCAAGACAGACTTCTGGGTTTACTCTTTCATGAATTTCCAATGGAAGCAAAGGCCCAGGTGTTTTAAACAGGACAAGAGTTTGCATAGTTAATAATAATGTTTCTGATTGGGTCTCAGTCCAGAGCTGATTCTTGATTCTGGGAAGTTACTAGGAAGATAACAAAGGAAGTGGGGAGTGTGACAACAAAAGAGACAAGAGGAATAAAAAAAGGATTATGGTTTAATAATTCAACTAGAGATGATAATTGGAATCTAGGAAGAATTATTTTTTAGAAAGCTAGGTCTTTCATCTTATTATTAGAATTTAAGGTTTAATGATCATGCAATTATTTTTGGAATTTTACCTTGGTTTTACTGTTCAATTTGAGTAAATGTTTATGTTGTGTAATTTTTGTTGTTTTATCAATAGTGCAATATAACAAATAGTCTTTTTCAGTTACTCTGGTAATATAGGGTACACATATAGCTAAGTATACTATGATTATTTTAAGGTTTTCTTTGTATTTTTATTGAATCTGTATTTTGTTTTTTGTAACATCTACAATAAGATTCACCTTGTATTTGTCTTAAAAATAGAATAAACTAAAATGTTAGAATAAAATTTTAATATTTAGCCATATATCAGTTTGAGCGTTAAAAGTGAATCCAAATAAATTTACTAAGGAGAATGTTAATACTGTCCCAAGGTACCTCATTAGCACACCTACAAAAAGGAGTGTAATCTTCTTTTTCAATTATGAATTAACTAGAGGCCTGGTGCACAGATTCATGCACAGATGGGGTCTCTCGGCCTGGCCTCTGCCCTCTTGCAATCTGGGGCCCCTCAGAGAATGCAGAGAGCTGGTTTTAACCTGATCCCTACAGGCCTGGCTGAGGGAACTCACTGGTGCATAAATCAATACACCAGGTCTCTGGTATGCATATAAAATCTTTAGTTAATCTCATCCTACCCTCCTCCCTCCCTAGTTCCCTCTGGGATTCATCAGTCTGTTCCATGTTTCCACGCCTGTGGTTTCTGCTCTTGCATTGAAAGTCTTCCCCCTGGTGGTCAGTATGTGTCATAACTATTGGACTGTTGGCCAGTTGGCAGGTAGCTTAGGCTTTTATATATATAGATATGTGTAAGATTTCCTTAACTGCTGAAAATTGCAATTAATTTAATCATAATGCAGAAACAATATTACTTAAAATATAAAACTTTTTTTTAATATTCTCAATGCAATATGTATATAAGTCATCTAGAATAACATTGGAATACAATTGTTATTCATAGAAAGAATAATTACTTTTTAATAATTACTTGGCTTCATTTTTAATGGTGTATATAAATCTACCTATCAGAAGATATATTTATAATTATCTTTGTTTATCCAAAATATACACTAAAATAATAATGAAAAAGTTTCAAATTTAAAATATTATATATTGGCCCTGACCAGTATGGCTCAGTTGATTGAGCATTACATGCACCAAGAGGTCACCTGGTTCAGTTTCAGGTCAGGGCAAATGCCTGAGTTGGTGGCTTGACTCCCAGGAGGCAGCCAGTTGATCCTTTTCTGTCATCAATGTTTCTCTCTCATCCTCTTTTTTTCTCTCTCTTTCTCTCTTTCTCTAAAAACAATCTAAACATATTTTTAAATGGGCATTTTTTAAAAAAGATTAAAATGTTCTGGTGGTAGGGAAAATGTAAAATGCTTCATAATCTTTAAAAATATATTGTACATTGTACTAAAAGATATTATTGAGTAAATTAATTGGAAGCTATCTGTCTATGGTAGGAAAAATATTTGCACTTACTCATGTAACAGAGGTCGGATAACAGTGCCACCATAAGCATGAATTTCATGCATCTGTGTATAGAAGTATGGCAATAAAGTGTATCTTATACTTAGAACATTCCTTGACATTTCTGAAAAAGTTTGATTCCAGGAAGCAGGATCTTGTCTCTGAAATAAACCCAATTGAAATAGTTATAACCTTTTATTTTTATTTAAAACATAATTTTGAAATATATATTTGAAGAATAAAAAGCAATAATATTAATTCACTGTCATGTGCAACATACTACATCACATAAAAATCTTATACAATAAAGTTTCTATCTCATATAGAGAGCACAATATTAAGATTTGCACATGAAAATGAACATTAAGTCCCTGGCTTGACTTAATTTAAGTTATCATATGTAAAGAGTAGTTCATATTTGAATAAGTGACAAATATATTGTCAACTATGATGACAAACAGTGTAGGGGTCAAAAGTCTAGGAGATAAGTGAAATGCTATTAAAAAATAGACTAAAATGAATAAAGACATGCTGAGCCCATCATGTTAACCCTGCACATTGCATGTTTTCATCAGAAATAAATAAATTATGGTACTAAAGAACTAATTATATATGAGGAAGTGAAGACCTAATTAACATTGGACAAGAAAAAAAAAAGAACATACCCAACTCTGTTCTAAAACACTCACTGCAGGTAAAAAGACCATCACTTCCTCTCCAACCTGGCCATGATCAGCCTGGCCCTGATTGTTCCTGATTGCTGGCCAGGCCTAGAAACTCCACCTGCACACAAATTTTGTGCACTGAGCCTCTAGTATTTTTATATTGACTTCTCTCCTTTAACCAATTCTCTGCTCAAATGCTAATGTGACTTCATCCAAGAGGACTTCCCTGACACCTCTTCTAAAACAGAAGCCCCATAAATCTCTATCACTTTAACTTACTCCATTTCTCCTTCATATGCATTTATTTGTGTGTGGCATTTTATGTAAATGTATAAATTTATGTATATAATAAAGATAATAAGTATAAATAGACACATAATTATCTGTTATCACTATCCTTCCTACATTCTATGAATTGGTAGGGTAGAATTTTGTACATATTAACTAATAGACTCTTAATGAATACTTGTTAAATGAATCCATGGTGAGGTTTCTATTGATTCATACCCTACTTTTTTAATAGACCAACTTTCTAAATTGTTAAATTTTCCTGTTAAATATTTCTATCCCATCAAGTTACGTCTCTATTGTCCAACTTTCAAATTCTTCCAAAGTATGTTCACATACATTTTTCTACCTCATTATAGGTTTTCATCTTCATTTTCTAAAATAAATCTCCTCCTCTATCCTAACTAAAATTTTCTGAGTAACACATTTCAAGCACATGATGAGCTCTGCCATTCAGTTAGCTTGGCTAGAACTCATTTTTTAAAGCCTAACTTTGTCTATAACCTTCTGTTAGGTGCTTTTGAAATGTACCTTTCCTCTGTACTTATTCACTGAAAGTCAATCTCATAAAATTTATTGCTTAAACATTGCCTCTAATTGTTCATATTTTTCCATAACTTTAGTACCGTCTCCCTTCTCATTCAAAAGTTCCTCTGACAACTCAGTGAAGAGTGTCTTTGTATCATCACACAGGAAAAAAATTCAAGATTCCCCTCTCCTTTTCCTCCCTCAATTCTTCAACTCGTTGGTTTTAACATATGTTTTTTACACCTTCCAACTTCATGCATTGATACAAGTGTTTCAAATGGCTTTTATGACTAATTATTTAATTTGAAACTAATTTTTTTATTGTTGCATTCTGGTCTGGAAGAAGTTCCAGAGGCATTTCTTTTCCTAGCTACTCCAAAGTTATATAGAATAGCAGTAAATATGCCAGCTAACCAAGTTTTGAACCCAAAAGTATAAGAGTAACCCAAGTCAGAAAATTTTCAAAATTATGTGCTTAGAGGTCCTCAGTAAATGTATGGGGAGGTTCAAAGCATCTGCCTGGATATCAGTGATGTGGAGTGAATTCTATTAAAAAAAACACATATGTTTAGTTGGGTAGAGGGGAAGGGGGTTGAGAAAGGAGAGTAAATGCAATAATTACATACCCTAGTGCCTGCGATGTTGTGATTTCTTGAGTATGGATAAAATGCTCCAAGTTGCATCCAGCGGGTGCAGAGGTGATATTCCGAGTTATTGAAGAAACCACAGATATCTGCTCCAGTCTAAAATACATTTTATTTAATTAGTTTTAACCTAATTTCTTAATATTTATAAATGATAAAGATAAAAGGAATAGAATTACTTACATATGAAATTCCAAAGAGACTAAATTCCATCATACCTTAAAAAAATAGAAAAAACATGTCTTAGAAAGCTACAGTTTCATATACATTGTTTTTTTTAGGTATAAATATGTTCCATTTCTAATACCAACCTCTAATTCAAGCATTTTTTGGATTATCAACATAGTTTTCTATCATTTATTTTTATAGTTTTCATACTTTTAAGTTTTCGTGCTAATGACATTTATAGAAATAAAACAGGATATGCATCCTTGACATTTTAAGATAACATACTTAAAGTACAAAGTTGTTATGAACACATTATCATATGATAAGAAAGTGATAGTGATTTCCTTGATTTCATGTTTTATAATTAAAGGCTATCTTTGAATTATTTAATTATAGGTCTCATAATTTGAAATAAATTGAATTATTATTGTTAAATAGAATCTTCTGAGGAACGATTGCTTTGATAAAATGTGATTTCCCAACTATTCTTTTAAAGGAATATTTCTAAGCATTATGTTTTCCTTGAAACCTATAAGAATAGTAAAGAATTTTTAAAACCAGATCTCAAACAGAAAAATATCCTTTTGCTCTTTAAAATGATAATGTCTTATTTACTATTTATACAATCATTGCCAAAACTCTCTTTCTAAATGTGGTTTAAAATATTTAATTCTTTACGACCTATCAGTGATTCTTATTCCCTAGAATCTAGAATTTCTACTCATTTCTATTCTTAGTTTGTTATTTTTTCCATCTCCTGCCCTTTCAAACCAAGAAACTGAAACAGAAAGTGATGAAGTTATTTTCTCTGAACAAATTAGTTGGATATCATTAATTTCTATACAGAATCCCAGATCCTGATTTCTGGTCCACTACTTTATCATGGGGCTACTCATCATAAGATATAATGCAAAGCATTTTTCTGAGATGCACTTATAAGGTATCTGAACAAATGCCAGAAAAAGTGAATACTTAATAGAAAACTCAAAAGTATAGTGATAAAGATGGTGACTCTCACATACCAATGATTGATTTGTCCAAATTGTCCCATTGTGCATAGTTATCTCCAAGCCAGTGTCCCCCCCAACGTCCAGCAGTAGGATATGTAGAACGAGATATAACAATTCCTCTCTTGCCAGTTGCCCTCAGCAATGCACTAATCAAAGTGAAGAAGGATTTACATTAGGTATTTTCTTCAAATATTTATATTTTTGACCAAAAAAAGAATTTGATTTATGGTTGTTATGTTGGCTCTTATTACAACTAACTCTTTATATGTGAGTCTTCTCTCAGTATACTAGAAAATTCTCAGGAGTATGAAGGGTATCATTTTTCTTCCAACATTTATTAGATTGACATACCTGAATGGCCTGCCTGCATTTACTTATTCAATGGACACAAGTTAAATCAGCTATTTTTATTATCAAATCAACCAAATAATGAACTTATTTTATTCTACTTAAATGTATTATCTTGAAAAAAAGTGCTAGGTTCTAACGATTGGTCCAAACCCTTGTAATTTTTGGCTTAATACTTAATCTTTGTATTATTCTGGAGAGAATACTTGCTATAAAATCTCTTGTTTTAGAGGTTAGTTTAAAGAGTACAAGTCTTTCCTGGGTCTTAAAAATAAAAGTAATTTTTATATTTTAAGAATGAAATCTATCGAAAGCCAGGTCAAGAGAATGGAATTTACAAATGGGGTCATTTTTGTCCTCCTCTCCTCGCTCTTTGGGGAATGCTTTTAATGATATATTGAGCATTCTAATGTGAATAATAATGCATTACTTTTTATTACATACATCTCTCTTTCTCTCTCTGATACTACATTATAAGAATATGTAAAATAGAAAAATATTTGAAAATTATATTAATTGGAAAGAAAACTTTTTTTATATTACTCAAAATAAATTGCATATGCATAAGGACTAGAGATCTACCTCAGAGAAAATACTTCAAAAACCGAATGAGACAGACTTTACAATTCACTAATATGTGATCAAAAGCATCTAATCATTAATTTGCTGAAGCATGGACCACAGTGTTTGTACTGATTTGTTTATATATAGAGTTTCTTCCATGAGTCTTTGAGATTCCTGAGGTTAAGGGCTTTGTGCTAATCCTTTTTGTACCCCTTAAATCTAATACAGTACTTGACTTAGAATAATAACTTAAGAAAAAATTTAACTCAGCATTTAAAACTTTAATCTGTTTAATTTTAATAACAAACATGGTTGAAAGCTTTTCTGAAAAATGTATGTATTAGAGTAAAATTAAAACTATTAAAGACCTGTTTTATGACTTCAGAAGAGAGTACTCAGATTTTCCCTATAATGCTTTTTAATAGTTAAAATGAAACTTAAATATCCCCAAGTACCTTTAAATGTCAACTATTTAAAATTTTACCTACGGTTGCCTTGAATTTATTCATACAACTTTAACAGTTGTAGTAGGATAATAATTGACTCATTTAAATTTACTAAGCTTTCCACAATGTGTCAGGAACCATGGTAGATTCTTTCATGTGCTCCAGAAGTTCAATTACTTGCCCTCTGAAGAAAAATATTTTCCTTCAATTTCCCTTAAATTACATATTTTCATCTTAAAATTCATAAGTTTTGCCAGCAAGATGAGTCAATTCTCAATATTTTTGTTCTTTATAATATGTATATTTTTTATGGTAAAGTGAGGTTAGCTGAGGATAATTATGTTCCCTTATCATATTCCAGTAGGGTTAATTTAAAAAATGCTTTTCTCAATAAAAGGCATTGTTAAAGACCAGTTTGTTTACTCTTAAGAATGTCATATCTTAGTCTTTGTATATGATCTGAGTGACCCTATGTTTGGATTTGTTTAACAAATATGTAGACATTTAGTCATGTAATAATATCTTAGACAATTCACGTATTCTATGTTGAAAAATAGTTTCATGCTAGAAATAGTATAAGCATGTTTCACTAAGTGAGGAAATATTATCTATATTCTTTAATCCAAAATTATTCTCCTTCTTTTACCTACTTCAGCAATATACTAGAGCAGTGATTTTCAATCCTGGATTAAAATTACAATCATTTGATATTTTTTTTAGAAATTAAGACTCTTAGGCTATAGTATAGACCAATTAAATCAGAATTTACTAAAAATCTCCAGGCAATTACAATGTGTAATCAAGATGTAATGTTCTAGGGCTGAATTGTGTCACATGGTAGCCACTAGACACATGGGCTATTTAATAAATCTAGATTTATTAAAATGAAGTAAAATTTAAAATTCCATTCCTGAATCACACTAAGCATAGTGTTCAATAGCAACATATAGTTAGTAGCTGCATATTAGACAATTCAAAATTATTGAACATTTCTATCATTGTAGGAAGTTTATTGGACAGTGCCAATAAAGACTTGATACTGTAAGTATTGTCTGTGTTCCATTATCTTTGGCCTCACTTAAGAGTTTTATTTTCATATGGACATTAAAGTTTGAGAAGCTCAAGGTCATTCACACATACTCTATTTTGCTAGTAATTAATTTAAATCACATATTTATCCAAGCCTTAATGTCTTAATTAATGATATCAGATTATGTACTATTTATTCATTCATTCAAAACTATTTGTTGAGTATCTTCTATGTTTTAGGTGTTGTGCAACTCTAAGCTGAGTACATTGTGGGGAACTAGGTAAAATACTCTAATATTCTTTTGAAAATGGGGTAAAATTTAAAGCAATGATGTAGATGAGAGAGAGAAAAAAAAGAAAGAAAGAGAGAGGAAAAACAATTAATCTAAGTGTCATGAAGGACCAAGTAAGTTACAGAGAACATTGGAAAGAAAAGTGTTGCCTAATAAGGACAGCAAAGAAGGACTCTCAGGATTGGTAACATTAAATCTAACATCTCAATGATGTCGAGTCAGAAAGAATAATTATGAACACTGCTTACTCATAAGTAGGTTTCATTTCTGACCAGCCATATAGATTGTGAACATTATAATGCAAAACTGGTGATCCATCATTAAGGATCTGCTCAGTTTCCATACACATGGTCCTGGAATGTAATCCCTCATGTCTTTTTGTGAGTGCTAGAGAAGAAAAAAAAAAAGAAAAAAAAGTGAAAAAATATTAATATATGATTAAGTGCCCTAAATTAAAATTGTGTAAAAGGCAACTATTAGTATAGTATATATTCTTTTGGGAAAAAAAATTACATTTTGCTTTAAATATTATTGATTTTAACCATTTGTACATGTTGCCAATGTTATAACAAATGTAAAAAAAGTCTATAATTATAATTGACTGGAGGTTCAGTGCACACAATTCATGCACAAGGGCAGATCTCCTCAGGCCAGCCTGCACCTTCTTCAATCCAGGACCCCTTGGGAGATGTCCTACTGCTGGTTTAGGCCCAATTCCAGGGGTCAGGCCTGAACCATCAGTCAGATATCCCTCTCACAATCCAGGACAGCTAGCTCCTAACTGTGCACCTGCCTGCCTGCCTGATCACCCTTAACTGCCCTCCTGATCACCCTTAACTGCCTCCTCTGCTAGCCTGATAGCCCCTAACTACCTCTGCCTCCCGACCTGATTGCCCCTAAATGCCCACCCATCCAGCCTGGTCACCCCCAACTTCCCCACCTGCTGGCCTGATCACCCCTAACTGCCTCCCTGCTGGCTTGGTCACCCCTGACTGCCCCCCCTCCTTGCTGGCCTGGTGATCCCACACAGCCTGCTGTTTGGTATTTTTGGTTGCCTCTTACTGCCTCCCTTATTGGCCTGGTTGCCCCATGTAGCCTGTTGTCCAGTCATTACTGTGAACAATTTGCATATTACCCTTTTATTAGTATAGATTACTATTGTGACTGAAAAATATGTGAAAAATTTTACTACAGTCAGTAACAAAAGAAAACAAGAAAAAATAATGTACTCCTAAATGTGTTTTATATTTTACTCATTTAGATGAGAAATACTGAACAAATAGACTTTAAAAAATCAAACTGTAACATAAGGTCTTGGGGTTAAGAACCAAAACTAGCTTTTGAACCACTTTTTCTCAGTTTAAGATGCTTTTCCTTTTTCTCCAGATTTGCCGTAACTTTATGTTAACAGTTTATGAAGTTTACTGCCTATATAAAAGTATGAGGATGAACACCAAAGGACAGGAAGGACCTTTCCCTCCCACATCAAAACGTGTTTCTATTTGTCATTTTCCCCCCTCAGTAAAGAAACATTTACCAAAATGTGTTTCTATTTATCATTTTCCCCCTCAGTAAAGAAACATTTATTTTAAATTTCTATAAAGGCTTTCTATTTTTTAATAGAAAGAATATTGAGAATTTCTAAATCTGGGAAAAGCCTTATGAAAATTAGAGTAATGATTTCAAACACTTTAGAAATGTATTCTCAGAGTAGAACACTTTTCTGAATGTTTCTTCCCAAAATAGTGTTAAATAATATTGGCAATAGATTGAAGTGTGGTACAGTGTGAAGATGGGAATGTGAATCCTGTTCTCTAATTATAAAGTACATAAGCCTAATAAGTAAATTAATAACAATATTACATTAAAGTAAAAGCAACAATATTATACCTGGCATATAAGGTGGATAATTAAGCTCTTTATTTCTGCATGGAGTAGTTGCCCCATTTAAAAAACTTGATGGTTCATTCATATCCTTTTTAAAAAAAGGAAGAAAAGTAAACAGAACACACATTTAGCAATTGCATTCTCAAAATAACTAAATCAGAGGACCAGTAAGTTCAAGCGGCATATTTGAGTAAATGACATTTAATCACTTCTAAAAAGCAAAAAATATGAAATTGTAATGCTAATGACTTTAATTTAGCTCAGTATTTCTTTATCTTTTAATATAATTCATTGCTTAGTTTTGACAAATTTAAAATAGACATAATATGTACATAAAAGCAATTTTTTTCTGTTTTCTAGATATAAAGTTATATTATAATAGTGTATATTCTCCTATGCACTCTATTGAACACTCATGCCTTGGATCAATTCCTTAAAA